>WHSE01000077.1:0-71013 GCA_012295165.1 Asparagus setaceus | reverse complement strand
TCGACCCCCACTTTCATGGCTAAGTCCGATAAGTAACGCTGTTGTATTCGCTACGCTATTGGAACAAGGTTTGGTGAGTGAATAAGCACGGGCATGACATGATTCGGGAAATCAAGACAACTCCGACTCAATGGAGATTTTAGAACATCCGGGGTACTTGCCATTAGTGGCCCGAGAAGCTCCACAAAATACAATCGCCATATTTGTTGGTGCGATGTAGTGTTGACTTTCTCAACTTCATCCGAGATCATCATATAGCTTCATCAAGTTGCCTGGGTTGGCACCAAGAGATCGCAAATCGCTTGTCCTTTGACCGACTTTTGTTGTTTGAAGTGTAAGTCATATTGGGACAAGAGCAAGGCCCATTTCGCCAAACGCCAACTCATTGAAGCCGGCCGGTCATAAATATTCGACCGGATTTACGCAGAGATAACATAAATCGCCCCGTCCGACTAAATAGTGTCGATCAATCGCTAACACTAGTGCAAGGCACCGCTTCACCATTGATATCGAGACTCAAGACCACTAATGTTCGCCAGTAATACACCGCCGCTCGGATCACGCCGCCATCCCGCTACAGTAAAGCGCTTTAACGAAAGTGATCCGCTGCCTTGATGTAAATCGAAACGTTTTCCGATACGTGCAACAAGAACAGAGGTTTAGCGAGATACGATTTGATCTCTTCAAACGCCGACAGCGCCGCCCCAAATAAACGACACGCCTTCTTGTTCAACTTGAGAACGGTTGGCACTTCCTGATAGGTTCGATATGAACCGCCGGATGTACGCCATCGCCTTTGTAACCCCCGAAGTTCTCGATTTTGAGGTTGCAACTCTTGAATTGCCTTCACTTTGTCGATCAACGGATGCCCTTATTTGTGACGACAAAGCCGGGAACTTGCCAGACATCCCAAGGAAGGATTTGGCAGGTTCATCTTTAGTTGATGAGTTCGCATGAGTTCAATACCGCTCTCTAACCTCGCTATTCCCCGACATCAACGCCGCCTAATCCTACTCCAACTAGGATTACGAGTATAAACCGCTTCCTAATTTGTCGAAGTTCCCAGAATATTCTCACAAGAAATATTCTTAGGATAACTCGATCGTATGGATTGCACCGACGAAATCAACGCTACGCCTAATCCTACTCCAACTAGGATTACGAGTATAAACCGTTTCTAATTTGTCGAAGTTCCTAAGAATATTCTCACAAGAAAATTCTTAGGATAACTCTCGCGGGATTGCACCGACACAAATCAACGCCGCCTAATCCTACTCCAACTAGGACAGTATAAACCGCTTCCTAATTTGTCGAAGTTCCTAAGAATATTCTCACAAGAAATATTCTTAGGATAACTCGATCGTATGGATTGCACCGACGCTAAATCAACGCCTAATCCTACTCCAACTAGGATTACAGTATAAACTATTTCCTAATTTGTCGAGAAGTTCCCTAAGAATATTCTCACAAGAAATATTCTTAGGATAACTCGATCGTATGGATTGCACCGACGAAATCAACGCTGCCTAATCCTACTCCAACTAGGATTACGAGTATAAACCGCTTTCTAAATTGTCGAGAAGTTCCCAAGAATATTCTCACAAGAAATATTCTTAGGATAACTCGACGGGCATTGCATCGACGCCAATCAACGCCAAGGTCTAATCCTACTCCAACTAGGATTACGCAGTATAAACCGCTTCCTAATTTGTCGAGAAGTTCTAAGAATATTCTCACAAGAAATATTCTTAGGATAACTCGATCAAGCGGATTGCACCGACGCAAATCAACGTCAGCCTAATCCTACCCAACTAGGATTACGAGAACCGTTCCTAATTTGTCGAGAAGTTCTAAGAATATTCTCACAAGAAATATTCTTAGGATAACTCGATCGCATGGATTGCACCGACGAAATCAACGTCGCCTAATCCTACTCCAACTAGATTACGGTATAAACCGCTTCCTAAATTGTCGAGTTCCCAAGAATATTCTCACAAGAAATATTCTTAGGATAACTCGATCGGTATGGATTGCACCGACGAAATCAACGTCACTAATCCTACCCAACTAGGATTACGAGTATAAACCGCTTCCTAAATTGTCGAAGTTCCTAAGAATATTCTCACAAGAAATATTGATAACTCATCGCGGATTGCACCGACGCGAAATCAACTGCAGCCTAATCCTACTCCAACTAGGATTACGAGTATAAACCGCTTCCTAATTTGTCGGAAGTTCCCTAAGAATATTCTCACAAGAAATATTCTTAGGATAACTCGATCAAGTGGATTGCACCACGAAATCAACGCCGCCTAACCTACCCAACTAGGATTACGAACCGCTTCCTAATTTGTCGAAGTTCCCTAAGAATATTCTCACAAGAAATATTCTTAGGATAACTCGATCAGTGGATTGCACCGACGAAATCAACGCCACGCCTAATCCTTACCCAACTAGGATTACGAGTATAAATCAAGCTCCTAATTTGTCGAAGTTCCCAAGAATATTCTCACAAGAAATATTCTTAGGATAACTCGATCGTATGATTGCAACCGACGCAAATCAACGCTACGCCTAACTTACCCAACTAGATTACGAAGTATAAACCGCTTCCTAATTTGTCGAGTATTTCTAAGAATATTCTCACAAGAAATATTCTTAGGATAACTCGATCGTATGATTGCACCGACGCTAAATCAACGGCAGCCAATCCTACCCAACTAGGATTACTAGTATAAACCGCTTCCTAATTTGTCGAGGTTCTGAAGAATATTCTCACAAGAAATATTCTTAGGATAACTCGATCGCGGGATCGCACTTCCACGAAATCAACGCTGTCGCCTAATCCTACCCAACTAGGATTACGGTATAAACTATTTCCTAATTTATTGAGAGTTCCCCAAGAATATTCTCACAAGAAATATTCTAGGATAACTCGATCGCGCGGATTGCAATCGACGCTAAATCAACGTCAGCCTAATCCTACTCCAACCAATACGAAAGTATAAACCGCTTTCCAAATTTTCAACGAGGAGTTCCCGAGAATTGTAGGCATCAAAATTGTCAAGAACCTCAAATATGACTAAATCATGAGAAGATCGAAGGACAACGCCGTAAAATCTCAAGAAGCCCAATACTGTGGAAGATTGTGTCTCACGTTGGCGAGACACTTATGTGTGCCTCGCCACTAGCGAGACATCTTTGATGTGTCTTCACGAAATAGACATTGCAGTGCCTCGCCACGAAGCGACATTCTTGATGTGTCTCGGCCGCGACATCTTTATGTGTGTTCCCGCCATGTTTGGTGACATTTGATGTGTCTCGCGACTAGCTGATTTACTTGTGTCTCGCCAAATAACAGACACCCGCATACTTAAAATGAGCTCTTGAAGGGTCTAAATCAATGCCGGTGGGGCCCACTTGACTTTATCAACGCAGAGACGCTCTCGACACGCATGGGCGGTTACATCGCCAAGATATACCACTAGGCGTAATTTAGGGCATTTAATCATGCCTAAAAAGCGGGAAACCGCATGCGAAATGAGGGGACGATATTGCTCGCTTTGTCACAGGCAGTTCTCATACCGCCGCCATATGAGGTAGCCGCGACCGCCGCCAGCTAGCGAGGCAGTTTTACGCCAGGGCTCGAGCCGCCAAGGCTTAACCGCAAAATTCCTCGCAGACTTATGACACTTGTGTTCCCGAAGAGGGCACGCTTCCCAAAGACTATAAATACCCTCCTACGCCCACTTCAGGGGTCGGCCATCAAAAGGGAAATCGAGATCCAAGCTTCCCGAGTTCAAGAACACGATCCACACGGAGATTCCTCGAAGCTTAAGCTTTGCCTTAATTCTGAGAAGAGTAGATATCTTACCTTGCTAAGATATTTGCCGAAGTTCTTGTTTCTATGGTTAGCATCAACTAAACCCTCGCCGATTCGACGATCGCCGCCGGTGGTCCACGGATTACGGCCCCCAAGATGCAAAGTCCCACAAAACAAGAGATCTTTGTAGCTCTTTGTTCGAGCTTGTGAGAGTTATTTAATTTTCATTGTAACCGAGAACCAAAAGTGTAATTTTCTAGTTTTACAAATGGAACCAACTTTCACCCAAACACGATGGCTTAATTACAGGGGAGCCAACGGTCTCGAGCCCGAGATCGTTGTGTCGCGCCTTGCAAAGAATCAGCCGATTCTCATGGTTGATGGCTAGACTACTTCTTCGATCAAGCCAAATTCAAGAGTATATCTCCTCTTCCACATCGGTCCTCCTCACCCCGCAAACATCGGAGGATGTCATCTCTAAGAGGGAGGTTCGCTCTGCTACGGCGCATTGCAGGCGCATTTCCTCTCAACAAGATCTCAACCGACCGACGAAGAGAGCTCGCCAAAGACGACGCCAAAAGATGGTCCCGCCGGGCCAAGGCTCGAGTCAACGGATGGAGTTCACTATCGAACTCACGCGGATCAAAGGCATCAACAAACCGCAATCTCAATCCGCCAGACTCCTCCCAAGGAAGAATGGGTTCTCGCCAAAAGGGCCCGATTGACAAAGAAGGAGCTGCCCAAAGCGCCAGCACGCTGCTGCTCATGCACGCCATTGTTCGCAAGGCGCAGGAGTCTAAATCAACCAAGGAATCGACTCAAAATCACAAAGTTTGGGTCCCGGTCGACATCACCAAGAGTTCCGCTTCGCAATGACTTCACCGAGATATTGAAAGCCGCCAGCCAGTAGATAAGCTGCCTCGCCAAACAGGTAGTAGAACCGCCTCGCCCAGATTGCCAATCGCCGCCAACAATGTAGGCGCTTTCCATGCATTGACAAAAGATGGGCTTTTCCGCTTCCTTTCTTCCACTTCTCCGATTAGGTATCAACCTTTAAGTCCGGAACCGACAACTTCGTTTAGTCGCCTCGTCCACAACCAGAAACAAAGGCAAAGTACCGCTGAAGAAATGCTTGATTATCCAAATCGTAAGAGTCCCGAACAAGCTAAAATATCTCGTGTCTCTAGAATTCCAATTGCATCTCGCTTGAGCATCCCACAAGGGGTCCACGAATCCGAGAAGAATAAGTTGAGGCAAGTGACTCAGAAATCGGAGAGATGACCAAACCCTTGTGATTCATACGTAAGCAACTTCGATGACGCAGCCGCCACTGAAGTTGTCTCTCAAGTCAAAGAATCGTTGTCCTAAAAGAAGACGGTCCTCCACTAAGGACAACGCTACACTTGGGGTGGAAGTGCAATTTGTAATAATCCACACCAACCATATCATCGCCGGGGTAGCAACACACCAAAGAGGACGATCGACTAAATAGATTGCTCTTGCTCGTGTGCAAAATTGATTAAGACATGGTTATCGATGTGCCGCTCGAAGCCTAACGCCACCCACAAAGAGCTTCAAGATTCAAACGGCTTTCCGCCGCCAATGTAAGATCCGGCCACGCCAAGACGACGCCGAAGAAGAAAGAGATCGCCCATCCGCTTTGATGAGTTTCGGACTATCAACATGGTGAACAAAGGGAGGCTTTTACCATTACTCCCGATGTCCCGCTCAAATGTTACAAGACTTTAGCCAAGCAAAGAGAAGAGCTTAAGGTCAAATGAGAACAGAGATGGAGCTAGCCATGCAACAGATGAGGGAGTTGCAAACCCAAACGGTAATAACCCGGTCCACCAATACCGAATCCAACCAACAAGGTGGAGTTACCCACCATAATGCTCATAATGTCGAAGACAGTGATTCTGAGATTGATGAACACATTTACGCCGATCAACTCCAAAGAAAGCCGTGACCGCTGCTCAAGGTGGAAATGGTCCAATTCTTCCTATTGGAAGCGCATCCAAAACAAGGGGAGGATGATGGCTAAAGGATGAAAGAGCTTGAAAATAAAATCAATGCTTTGATGTCCGTGACAGAAGTCAAAAGGACCGCATCCCGTGGTCCGTGATCCTAGAGAGTGGATTCACCTTACCCACCAAATTCAATTTGATCAACTTCACGCCATTTGACGGAGAGGGTCACCTTCACAACACCCGATTACTTCAAATCACATTTGGGGTAATCTCGAAACGAGCTCGATGGTTCGGCCATTCGCCGGTTCTGGGTCGCCTTTGATTGGTATCAAGACTCAAGGCCGAGTATTAACCGAGGACATGGAAAGTTCTTTTCTCGAATTCTTTGATGATGACACCAAGTCGCAATTGGAACTCTCCTAGACCTAAAAGCGTAAAGGTGGGGAGACAATCGACACTTCTAAGCCGCATTCCGCATAAAGCTATGAATTACGTGGAT
The DNA here is from genome assembly GCA_012295165.1 of Asparagus setaceus. Classification (NCBI taxonomy): domain Eukaryota; kingdom Viridiplantae; phylum Streptophyta; class Magnoliopsida; order Asparagales; family Asparagaceae; genus Asparagus; species Asparagus setaceus. The sequence continues at coordinate 64,721 of WHSE01000077.1, read as the reverse complement.
CCACCATCAAGAGTTCATATTGAAGACTTGCCACAACAATCTTCTATAGAATTGCCGAAGTCATGGGGGTCGCCCCACCAACTACGTGGAAAGACCTAAAATACGAGGAGAACAAGCCTAACGCTCGTAAGGAAGAAAGCCGAAGAGGCAAAATGACTACCGACCCTCGTATAAATTTTTCCTCTCATAGAGGAAAGGCATCCTCGGATCGCCATAGTCAAGCCGCGAACAACGACCGCCAAAAGCTTCTAAATCAATTCCACAGACATACTCTTTCAAGGACTAAGAAGTTCCAATCATCTTCAAACACCTCCTTGATAACAAACAAAATCAAGTTGCCTCCAATTACAAATCAAGAGGAGGTTAACAAAACTTCGACCCTAAATACCGTATGCACTACAGAGGATCCTCCATCCTACAAAGGATTGCTTAGCTCTCAAGGCCATCATCCAAGCCTTGGTTGAAGCCTGCCTTAATGCCTAAATAAGCCAATCAAACTTGACTCCTCATGTATAATGAGTATAAATCCCCTTCAGACTACTGTATACGAGTATAAACTACTCTCTCCTGGCGAGTACAAGAGATTAAACCGCCCTCCTAATTCCTCCGATGAGTATAAGAGCCCAATTTTGCAAAGAAAGTCAGTGGATAATCCATGAACGAGATGTCCACTTCCATTGAGTGGTCAAACCTTCCTACAGCTAGGACCATAATCAAAATCCCTCTCATTCCTTCTATGAACTAGATGTCCACTTCCTGATTGAGTGGTCAAACCTTCCTACGCTTAGGACCATAATCAAAATCCTCTCTGATTCCTTCCATGAACGAGGTCCACTTCCGTGATTGAGCAATCAAACCTTCCAGCTAGGATTGTCTCAAAACTCCTATCCCATCAAACCTTCCTACGCTAGGATCATTTTATATTTTCACTCCCACTTGGTCAAACCTTCCTATAGTTAGGACCACGGTCAAAATCCCCTCGATTCCTTTTATGAATGAGAGGTCTAATCCGTAACAGGTTCGCTACCAAGAGAAAACACACCAGGTTCGCTGCCCCAAGAGAAGACATAACGGGTTCGCTTCCCCAAGAGAAAACACAATTCCACAAGCCTACGATTCAAAATCGAGCATAGATGTCATTACCTAATGACACCTAAACTATGCTTTCATGCATAGGATGTTATCTCGCCCCTTATCGAGATAAGTCACGCCTAACACACGTAATCAATTCCCGCGATAATTGATCGCTTCACGATTCAAAATCGTGAGCATAGATGTCATTACCTAATGACACCTAAACTATGCTTTCATGCATGTGGATGTTATCTCTCCCCTTATCGAGATAAGTCACGCCTAACACACGCCGGTAATCAATTCCCGCGGATAATTGATCGCTTCACGATTCAAAATCGTATGATGTCATTACCACACACCTAAACTATGCTTTCATGCATAGGATGTTATCTCCGGCCCCTATCGAGATAAGTCACGCCTAACACACGCCGGGTAATCAATTCCCGCGGATAATTGATCGCTTCACGATTCAAAATCGTAGCATAGATGTCATTACCTAATGACACCTAAACTATGCTTTCAAGCATAGGATGTTATCTCCCTTTATCGAGATAAGTCGCCTAACACACGCCGGGTAATCAATTCCCGGATAATTGATCGCTTCACGATTCAATATCGAGCATAGATGTCATTACCTAATGACACCTAAACTATGCCTTCATGCATAGGATATTATTCTGCCCCTATCGTAGATAAGTCCAGATCTAACACATGCCGCCGTAATCAATTCCCGTGATAATTGACCGAATTCTACGATTCAATATCGTGAGCATAAAGTCTAAGAGAATTCACTCTTTAGCACAACGTAACATGTAGAACGGACTCGATAATCTACATGCTAGCCCAACTCAAACGGTAGTTGGTAAAGGCTCATCAAACTGCTGATGGTCGAGGGTTTGCCAAAATCCTATATCTATCATACAAGCAATAACTTGAGACAGCGGGTTCACCGGGTCAAGCACTTTCTCCCACCGTGATTTTAATGCACTTTGTAACTCATTGCTAATGCAAATGCCATTACATCGCCTCCGTAGCTCAAGCATGCTCGCATGCATTCTCGGGCGGTCCTTTTGAGCGACACTTCCGATTGCCCCGCCGCTTCAAGTGGGACAATTCCAGATATTACATATAGAAGCTTTCGAAATTGATATTCAAAACCGACGACGCTTTTCTCTAAATGATTCTCAAGGCATTTCAATTATAACCCAAGTGGTGACTTTCAAGATGAAGATGATTAGTCCAAAATCGACTTCTACATTTCAATCAATCCAAATACAAATTCAACAGCTATTGATCCCAAAGTATGGTCGCGACGCCACAGAGCCGTGATTCAAGAAACCGAAGCAAAACATGGGCCTCTTTCTACAAAGTTCAACGCTGAACGTATAAGGCGATCTTATCCAAAGTATTCCGCACTTCGACAAAATACGAGGAGTCCAAAACTTTGGAGGGGTATCCGAGGCATCAAAAATTGTCAAGAACCTCAAATATGACTAAATCATGAGAAGATCGGGACAACGCCGCCGAAATCTCAAGAAGCCCAATATTGAAGATTGTGTCTCGCTACAGGAGACACTTATGTGTGCCTCGCCACTAGCGCAGATTTTTGATGTGTCTCACGCGAGCGCAGACTGCGTGTGCTCGCCACGAAGCCAGATGATGTGTGTCTCACGCTAGCTTGATGACATTTATGTGTGTCTCGCCATAAGCGCAGACATTTGATGTGTCTCGCGACTAGCGAGAATACTTTACTTGTGTCTCGCCAAATACGAGACACCCGTAATACTTAAAATGAGCTCTTGAAGGGTCTAAATCAATGCCGGTGGGGCCCACTTGACTTTATCAACGCAAAGAGACGCTCGTACATCGCATAGGCGGTTACACGCCAAGATACCACTAGGCGTAATTTAGGCATTTAATCATGCCTAAAAGCGTGGAAACCGCTACGAAATGAGGGGACGATATTGCCCGCTTGTCGTAACAGACAACATACCGCCCGGGCCGCTAGCAGGTAGCCGCACCGCCTCGCCAAGCTTAGGTACCATGAGGCGCCGAGTGCCGCTTAATCGCAAAATTCCCGCACTTATGACACTTGTGTTTCAAGAGGGCACGCTTCCCAAAGACTATAAATACCCTCCTACGCCCACTTCTGGGTGGGTCGGCCATCAAAAGGGAAAATCGAGATCCAAGCTTCCTGAGTTCAAGAACACGATCCACACGGAGATTCCTCGAAGCTTAAGCTTTGCCTTAATTCTTGAGAAGAGTAGATATCTTACCTTGCTAAGATATTTGCAAGTTCTTGTTTCCTTTATGGCATCAACTAAACCCCGCCGATTCGACGATCGCCGCTTCGTGGTCCACGGATACGCTGGCCCCCTACATTGCAAAGTCCCACAAAATAAGAGATCTACGCTAGAAGGCCTTTTGTTCGAAGTTTGAGAGAGTTATTTAATTTTCATTGTAACTGAGAACCAAAAGTGTAATTTTCTAGTTTTACAAATGGAACCAACTTTCGACCCAAACAAGAATAAACCTATATTCTTAAGGATAACTCGATAACCCTTAATTTCCTCCTACCATAATACCCAAGAGAGGAATAATATCACGAGGCAGGAAGTCGTTGATATCAACAACGGTCCAAAATCAAGAAACTTCTCCCACCATGGGTAATCATATCCCAACAACGGTCAAAGCGCCGACTCGCCGACCGGCTAGGACGATGGTTGAAAGCCAAATGGTCTCCCTCGCTTCAACAAGGAATCCTCTGAGGATGTCTCCATGAAAGATCGCCTCCCGCCGTGGTTTAACCAACAACACACGGATGATGAAGGAAATAACCGATCGAGGGTTATGAAATTCCATATACTTACATTAACCAACATGTCGCCAACAAGGAGTTCGCCGACACGGATAAGTCCAAAAGTCCATGGTTAGTCAAACAACAACCAACCGACACGAAGTTACAAACAAAACTCACCCACCGCTTCAATCAAGATAACAAGCGGTCGACAATAAATGCAGACCGCGGATCTTATCGTGAATCCTACAAAGAACCGGATGATCCAAAGAATCAAGACTTGAAGCTATCTTTGGGACCCTCACCTAATCGAAGGCCGGAACTATCATGTCCAAAGCATCCCGCACTCTACCAAGAATCCCAGACCGGCACTTTGGAGTGGGCATAAAATTGTATCACAGCAAGAACCGTGACGGTGGTTGGCAACAACGATCCATTCGACAACCGACGCGTCGAAAACGCGTTGCCGAAACGCCAGATGAAGTCGACGAAGCACAGTGAAAGTCGCAGATGACGAAAGCAGAGACGACGCGTCGAAGTTGATCACGTTCGCGATGAATCAACCGCATTGTCTCCGTCGGTCGAACGCAAGTCGAAGTTGACGGCACGACTCACGACGGCACACGGAAAGCAAATTGAGCGCCGAAACGACGACGAGAAACGATTTAAAATCGACGGCGCCGAAGAAGACGCCGCCAGCAAACCTCTACCAAAGTGCCGGCTGCGGCTCCTCGCCACTTTCCTACCTCGAGCCAACTTGGTCGCAGGTACCGCAGCAATTACGGTTTCCAGCCACGGCCTACTCGGGTCGGTACCGGTTGAAAGCGGCGTTTCACCGAGGTGTCGGGCGCTTCTCCATTGTATAAATAGGGGTCTTCGAAGAGGGCGAGCCGACAAGCTTGAGGATTTTGGACTGAAGTCGAGGATGGGATATTTTCGGGAGCTCGCGACCGCGAAATGCCGACTAATGCTCGGGCACGCGAAGCAAAGTCCAGTCACGCTCGACAAGCTCGTTCATCGGTTCATCCACGATACCCTCTGTTAAGCTTCTCGCCTAACCGTGATACGCCGCGATTCTCCTCAGACCACCTTCTTCTCGTGAGTGCATTCGCCAGCTCTTCGCGAGTGATCCGCGCCAGCCGCGAAACGGAGCCCTTTACATCCGTAGCTCTACCTGGATTCATTGCTGCGGTCCACCACAAAAGTCCCCGCACAGCAAAGAACCACGCAAGCCGGTGACCTCGATATAACGTAGATCCTCGTGTTTGTTCACAAGGATAAAGTTGTAATCTTTTGATTTTCATTGTAAGCCTTAAAATAAAATATCTCTTTGAATTTTGTTGTAGGCCAAAGAAGTCGTAAGCAAATTCAAATCAATGACAATCATCCCAACTTTTACCAACAAGGAAAATATCGCTTTTATTTTAATCAATGACAATCATCCATCGGTCGCCTTGTTCATGTAAAAGTTGGGATGATTGTCATTGATTTGAATTTGCTTACGCCTTCTTTGGCCTACAACAAAATTCAAAGAGAAATATCGCTTTTATTTTAAGGCTTACAATGAAAATCAAAAAGATTACAACTTTTATCCTTGTGAACAAACACGGGATCTCTCATATATCGGAGGTCCTCACTTGCGGGTTCTTTACCTCGTGTCGGGACTTTTGTGTCCGTGGACCACCGCAGCAATTCCAATCCAAGTAGAGACCCGGTTCGAACTACAGATAAAGGCTCGCTTCACGAAGGAAACGGCTACCGAGGGGATCACACTCACGAAGGAGAGGATCGCCTGGGATCGTGACTCACGGGAGAGGATCACGAGCGGTGAGATCTACAAGGAGAAATCACAACGCTATCCCCGAGGTTAAGACGGCTTAACCTAGAGGGTATCTCAGAGTTCGACCACCCGCCACTCCGCTTGTAGATCGACGCCGACCGACTTGTGCTCGGGTGCTCGAACGTGGCCGACGCTCATGGATCTCGTGGAGAACTCCTTAAAATCCTCGAAAATCCCAAGCCCAAGTCCTCCCAAGCCCGAAGTCCAAAAATCCCTCCAAGCCCCTCAGAATCCTCTTCGGTCCAGACCCCCTATTTATACAATGGAGGGGTGCGCCGTGGCCACCTCGTGGCTCGCCACTTGTCGCCACCTCGCTGTCGGCCGAGGTGGCTCTACCATGGTGGTCGAGCCACCTCGCCACTTGTCGAGGCACCCCGCGCCTGTTGGAGGTGGCTCGCCAAAGTGGCCGAGTTCTCTACCACTGGTCGAGGTACCTCGCTAAGCTGGTCGAGGTGGTTTCGCCAGTGGCCGAGCCACCTTGGCCACTTTGGCCGAGGTTTATCGCTGGGCGCCGCCTTGCGGCGTTTCCTGCTTTGCGCCGCTTCCGGCCGATTCTTCGCCGATTCTTTCGGTCTTCCGCTTAGTTTTGCTCCGTAATGTCGCCGTCGGTTTGAGTCCGCGGTCCGATCAACTTTCGAGCTTAAGCGCCCGCTTGCATTGACGGACTGGCACGTTGATTCCGCCTCGCCAACGCTTGAGTTTAGTCAACTCGCACGCCGTCTCATTGGCTCGTGACGCCTTGCCGACTCACTTCATGTGCTCGCCGACCGCTACGCTGCTTTTGGCGGCGTGACGCTGCTTTTGCGACGCCGGTTTGTCGAATGGATCGTTGGTTGCCAACCCACCGCCACGAAGCTCTGCATGGTACCGAGCAATTTTTATGCCTACAATATGTATAATAAGTGTTTCCAATGTTTAACCATATTTATGGAAATTTCATGAAAGCATTGGGGATTTGAAGTATTTGTTTCTCGATCTTGCCGATATCGCTTGATTTGGTTTCAATAGGAAGAAATTGTTTTCCCATTTTAATATATTTACTAGAATTCTTGCCTAGGGTCCCATGGTTAATCATTTATGAACTTAACTCACATCAATTTCTATCCTCACGCACTCCTTTTCGACAAGATCATTTGAATCCTTAAGTCATAGCAATGCATACAATTATAATCATAGCGTGCGATCCCATTTAAATCATATTAGAGGATTGAAAGTTTAATCATATCAAGCAATTAAAGTCTAATCATAGAAGATAAAACATATAAGAACTAAAGTTAAATCATAGCGCATTCGATGAAATGAAATTATTTTGAGTTAAGTATGTATTTAATTATGATTCTCGCTCAACATTCCTTAGTCAATCATATTTGAATCAATTCACCAAACTTTAAGATATGCATTACGAGAGTGTGTCTTTTAACAGACCTTTACCTGCGTATCGTACTTTATTTATTCTTTATCTTAAATTGTTTGCAGGGATCTGATAATGTGTTACTCGCCAGGAATACAGACACCATAGTCTGAGAAAGAGATAACAGTTTTGCCTTTTCGGCGGAAGATCTAATTCATCGCACAAACTTTCGCGTTGCTCTAAAATAAAGAAACTGTATACTTCCAATAAACATTATACTGTACTTAAATTAGCCCATGATATCCCTGAGATGGAGCTCTCTGCCAAGTCCTCAGAGAAAACAAAATATTAAAGCCACATAAAACTTGAAAGGAAAAGAAAGCAATAAGAGTTCTCTACACCCTTGTAAATAGTTGAGGTTGACCAAAAGATTGCTAAGCTCCGCATGTATATGTTCTATCTTTCCTCTCGTATCAATTTGATGTATAAATCCACTCAAGGAATGTCTTGATTATTCTTTGATTCATGTTTGTAACTAATCTCTGTCGTCACGTATAAATCTACTCAAAGAATGTATCATTCACAGAGAATTCACTGAAAAGGTTTATTTTTCCTTATTCTATAAAATGTTTATAGCAAAGCTAATTATATCATTTTATTTATCTCAAGATGCACAATAAAATGTTTGTTTACAATATGCATAATAAAATATTTCAATGTTATTTAATTTATTGATAAGGTGAATTTTACAAGATTCTCATGAAATAATCATGAGAGTAAGAACATTGTGACACATAATTAGCAAACCATTTTTTTCAAATTACATTATTGAATTACTTGCAAACTACTCCATCAGCTAATGATGTAACATGATACATTTATTACCATATGTTTATATAAGAATACTCTCATTCTCTTTCTTGTATTTGATTACCTCAAGATTTTGAATTAGGTTTTGGTTCATTTTCAATCAACAAGTGGAATTTTCATCCAATTTAAGCCTTCTCCTATGTGCTTTGAAATTTTATTAAAATTTTAAATAAAACCACTAAAAGAGTGATAAATCATATCTTTAAAAAATCACTAATAGAAGATCATTTTTAAATTCAACTCTAAATATTAAATATCGTGGTTTAATCTCAATGAATCATAAAACTAAAGCTTACAGTTTAATTTATAAACTATATACATACATACATACATACATACATATATATATATATATATATATATATATGTTATGGTCATAACCACTAATCGCTGATTAAAGAGAAAAGCCGAAATGACCGACTTAACGCTTGTTTACCAATGAGGACCGACAAGGACCTCCACGCCAACTCCACCGACCGCCTCGCATGTATCCGACCCGCCCCGGTCCATCAGCGACTCACCATGACCGACGCCGAAGGCAGCGAGTCGCCCATCGACAGCTTCTCTTCTGACGACGCCGAAGTGTGGTCCGTCCTCCGTCACCTGCTACGATCCCTTCCTACAAGTTGTCAATTCTCCAAACAATGTGGAACTAATCCAGCCTACCCTTTCTGGCCACTCGTCTCTCTAGAGCGACGATAAGGCGCCCCAATCGCCCTCACGAATCATCCCAAGGACGCCTAAGAGGCCGCATGAGTCGGCCATCCACCACTGCCTCCTCACCCCCTCAGGATTCTTTCCACTCAAACGACGGCCACACAAGACTCGAGCCCATCAACATCGTGATTAAATGCACCGATGCCCTTTAATTCCCCATCTCTCACAAGATTTAAGGCACCTCGACCCATGCAGCCACAAAGGCCAATCCCATCCCATTAATAGCTAATAGACCACACCAACCCTCGATACCAATTTGACACTGTGAAGGCCACCACTCTAGCAGCGGAGGGATGTTCACCAACTCGCTCACACGCGGAGGGGAGGGCCGACTCACCGGTGGTTCCCTAAGCTAATGGAAAGACTCGAAATACCCCCTTAACCCTACCTATAAGAGAGAACACGTGAACAACTAACAGGTAAGCAATCTTCCCAGCAGGAATTCTCGCCCATTAAACTATCTCCCACTTCGCTAACTTGACCGTCGGAGGAACCACCGAGATCCCAACTCCGCCTCTTCGCAGTCCTTCTTTTTGTTGTGGCTAACCCTTTGTCGGAGTCGCCGCTGGCTTTAGGAGAGAAAGCGACTCCACTCTCTTAAGAACTAAACTCGCCGAGGTTAGTGACTGTGGATTATATACATCATCAGCTTACTTCCACCGGGGCCTCCTTTCTTCTTCTTGCAATAGTCCGCCGGCGATGATCTTTCCTGTCAGTGGAACCTACATGCGGCTATGTCACCTGTGCCCAACTCCGTGAATCCACCGAGAAGATCACCTGCCATGCAAGCCACCATGCATGCCTGGCCCAAGCTTTTGCAGCCTGACCTCTTCACTCAGCTTCCCCGCTTTACCAGCCAAGCAAGAGCGCCATCAGAACAACGGCAGGCCACCTTCCGCCACCGGCCATCTCCACCGCCGGCAGCCATCAGCGCTTCAGAGGCAGATCCCTGCCTCTCGAGACTCCCCACCTTGACAAGTCACGGAGGATCACCAGGAGCGCTGCCACCTCACTCCCCGCAGAGGGCGCCTGGCCGCGATGGCGCCAGCTCTAGGCGCCAGCTTTGACCTCACCGATGAAAGCCCTTTCTCCCAGCCATAGATCACTGGGGCCGGGCCAGCCTCTCCAGACTCACACCGCCACTCCGCTGCACCACTCCCAACCGCCCACCACCGCACCGCGACTATAATCAAGTATACTACCGGTCGGCCGACGCTTATCGGAGGGAGCACCCCTTCACCTACTCCATCATACAAGCCGCCGTAGAAGCAATAAGAGTTCTCTACACCCTTGTAAATAGTTGAGGTTGACCAAAAGATTGCTAAGCTCCGCATGTATATGTTCTATCTTTCCTCTCGTATCAATTTGATGTATAAATCCACTCAAGGAATGTCTTGATTATTCTTTGATTCATGTTTGTAACTAATCTCTGTCGTCACGTATAAATCTACTCAAAGAATGTATCATTCACAGAGAATTCACTGAAAAGGTTTATTTTTCCTTATTCTATAAAATGTTTATAGCAAAGCTAATTATATCATTTTATTTATCTCAAGATGCACAATAAAATGTTTGTTTACAATATGCATAATAAAATATTTCAATGTTATTTAAATTGGAGATACTTTTGTTTGATTGTAATATTGATAAGGTGAATTTTACAAGATTCTCATGAAATAATCATGAGAGTAAGAACATTGTGACACATAATTAGCAAACCATTTTTTTTCAAATTACATTATTGAATTACTTGCAAACTACTCCATCAGCTAATGATGTAACATGATACATTTATTACCATATGTTTATATAAGAATACTCTCATTCTCTTTCTTGTATTTGATTACCTCAAGATTTTGAATTAGGTTTTGGTTCATTTTCAATCAACAAGTGGAATTTTCATCCAATTTAAGCCTTCTCCTATGTGCTTTGAAATTTTATTAAAATTTTAAATAAAACCACTAAAAGAGTGATAAATCATATCTTTAAAAAATCACTAATAGAAGATCATTTTTAAATTCAACTCTAAATATTAAATATCGTGGTTTAATCTCAATGAATCATAAAACTAAAGCTTACAGTTTAATTTATAAACTATATACATACATACATACATACATACATATATATATATATATATATATATATATATGTTATGGTCATAACCACTAATCGCTGATTAAAGAGAAAAGCCGAATACCGACCGGACTTAACGCTTGTTTACCAATGAGGACCGACAAGGACCTCCACGCCAACCCATCGACCGCCTGTATAAAATCACCCACCCGGTCCATCAGCGACTATCACCATGACCGACGCGAAGGTAGCGAAGTCGCCCATCGACAGCTTCTCGACGACGCTGGCGGTGTCGGCCGTCCTCCCGACTCCGCCTGCTACGATCCCTTCCTACAAGTTGTCAATTCTCCAAACAATGTGGAACGAATCCAGCCTACCCTTCTCGCCACTCGCCCTCTAGAGCGACGCATAAGGCGCCCCAATCGCCCTCAATAATCATCCCAAGGACGCTCTAAGAGGCCGCATGAGTCGGCCATCCAAACACGGCTCCCCTCTCACCCTCAAGCGGATTCTTCCACTCAAACGACGGCCACACAAGATTCGAGCCCATCAACATCGATTAAATGCACCGACAAACTCTTTAATTCCCCATCTCACAAGATTTAAGGCACCTCGACCCATGTACCACAGGCCGCCAATCCCATCCCATTAATAGCTTAATAGACCACACCAACCCTCGATACTTCAATTTGACACTCAGAAGGCCACCACTCTAGCAGGCGGAGGGATGTTCACCAATCCTCTCACACGCGGAGGGGAGGGTGACTCACCTGTGGTTCCTGCTAATGGAAAGACTGAAATACCCCTTAACCCTACCTATAAGAGAGAACACGTGAACAACTAACAGGTAAGCAATCTTCCCAGCAGGAATTCCTCGCTCCATTAAACTATCTCCCACTTCGCTAACTTGACCGCCGGAGGAACCACCGAGATCCCAACTCCGCCTCTTCCGCGTGTCCTTCTTTGTTGTAGGCGAACCTTTGGTCGGAGTCACGTCCGGGCTTTAGGAGAGAAAGCTGACTCCACTCTCTTAAGAACTAAACTCGCCGAGGTTAGTGACTGTGGATTATATACATCATCAGCTGGCCCACCGCGGGCCTCCTTTCTTCTCTCTTGCAGCCTATGTCCAATGGGCGATGATCTTTTCCGTCGTGGAACCTACATGGGCTATGTCACCTGTGCCCAACCTGTGAATCCACCGAAGATCACCTGCCATGCAAGCCACCATGCATGCCTGGGCCTAAGCTTTGTACTGACCTTTCACTGGGCTCTCCCTCGCTTTAACAGCCAAGAAGGCTTATCAAGAATAACGGCAGCTCCGCACAAAGCCATTCCACCGCGGGTAGCCACCGCCAGGCCAGAGGCGATCCTGCTCTCGAGACTCCCCACCTTGACAAGTCACGGAGGGATCACCGTGAGGCCACACTCACCTCCGGGAGGCAGCCAACAGATGGCGCCAGCTTCTAGGCGCCGCCGCTTTGACCTCACCGATGAAAGTTCTCCCCAGCCTATGACACCGCCGGCAGCAGCTCTCCAGACTCACATCATACCAGGCACCACTCTAACCGCTTCACCACCGCATCGGGCGACTACAATCAAGATACCACCGGTCGCCGACGCCATCGGAGGGAGCACCCCTTCACCTATCATCATAAGCGGCCGAGAAGTTCAAGATGCCGACGATGGACAAGTATGCGCTGCATGTGGACCCATCCAGCATGTGCAAGACTACTACAACACCATGATCATGATGCAAGCCGAAGCGACTATTCACGGCCGCTTCCCCGCTACTTTGATCGAAGCGCTAAGCTTTGGTGGAACTCGCTTGAGAAGAAATCCATCGGCAGCTTTGGAGAACCGAAGTTGGCGCATACACCACTCTTGGCCAATGCCAAGCCCAAACCGCCTCCAAGCAGTTGCCATTCAAACCAAGCAGAGCCGCAGAGCCTCGTGAGCCTACATTAAGAGGTTTCAGCGAAGAGGCTAGAGGTCAAGACCAAGGGAGCCAAGTCGCTATGGCAGCCTGCGTGGCGGGTCACACCGGGCGACTGGCCCAAAGCTCCTCAACAAGAAGCCCATCAAGAGCTACGAGCACTTGATGTCCAAAGCCCATGCTTACATGAACATGGAAGAAGGAAGCTTACAAGATCGCCACAAAGAATGAAGTCCAAAGGACGGCCACAACTACCCCAAGACGCCCCCACCGCCAGCATCAGCATTCCCTCCTCACCACCACCTATGCCGCCTCCAGCGACCCATCCCGCTAGGTCGGTTCCAGACCCTACCGAGAGAAGAGCCGAGGCACATCCCAAGAAATCCTCCTCCCAAGAACAACCGAATGGTCGGTTCGACAGAGGGAGGATAGAAGAGCAGACGCCCTCCAAAGGTTCACAGCCCTCATACTCCCTTTCGGGCCCTCGGACAAGGCCCAGAGAGGGCTCCTCCAAGCCCCTCACATGAGGGCGGACCGAGCAAGAGAGACTCACGGCGATTCCGCCGATACCACCGAGACTACGGCCACGCACACCGCAGAGCCGTGGTTCTCCGTATGACATTGAAGATCTCATCCGAGAGGCTTGAAGAATTTGATCCACCGAGAGCAAGAAGCCGAGGGACGACCATCGACCTCGATCTCGGTCCCTCAGACTCAATTCACTACGAGCAGAGAAACCGCCAAGGGAGTCGGGAGTCATCAACACCATCGGAGGTCCGACCTTAGAGGGGAGTCCAATAACGCCAAAAAGGTATGCTAGACATGCTTTGCGTGTGAACAACCGCGATAAGAGGCGGAAGGTCGATGTGTCCATCTCTTTCAACAGGCGGACTTGGAAGGAGTCGAGACGCTTCACGATGACCCATCGCCATATCACCGACATCCACGGCTTCAAGGTGAAGAGGATCATGATCGACACCGGAGCTCTACGACATACCGCTTTTGGATGCATTCAACCGCATGGGCATCGACCGTCCAAGCTCCACCGGCCCATAGGTCCCCGATTGGCTTCACGGACACTTCAGCCTTCAAGGTCGATCACCCTTCCCCGATCAGAGGTCAACCGCCGCTACAATCAACCGCCAACGCCCAGCCGTGGTGATGGACATCAAGTCGGCGATAATGTCATCTTGGGTCAACGCCTTCCACCTCTTGCAGCCATCCCGCCCACCTACCATCGATGATCAAATTCCCGACACCAAGAGGGGTCGGGACGGTCCAAGCCACCGTAAGGAAGCCCGAGCCCGCTACGCCTCACCACAAAGGGGAAAGGAGTCGCACCGCAATGCCCATTGAGAAGACGGCTCGCCAACTCAAGAGAGGATGGAGGCGAGAGAACTCCAAATAAGACCTCCATGAGATCCCCATCGGCCACAAAGGCAGAGGACGCGTGATAGGGTCCAACCTCTAACCATTAAGAGTTGCGATAATTGCTTTTTCTTAGCTAATCTTGATGTGTTTGCTTGGAGTCCAGAGGACATGCTGCTCGCATTTCCTCGACGCCATTTGCCATGATTTCCGCCGACCGACATACCGCTTCTGTTCGACAAAAGAAGAGACACCTGGGCCCGAGGCAAAAGCGGCACCGAGGAGGTCGAAGGCTCTCGAGCCGACTTCATTCGAAGTCCAATACCCTCGAAAGTGGTCAGTCCAACGCCGCCCCGTGAAGAAGTCTAGCGGCAAGTGGAGGACGGCGCCGACTTCACCGACTCAACAAAGCATGCCCTAAGGATAGCTACCCCTTCCCCGAATTGATCGGGCCAGGACGAAGTGCGGGCATCAGCTGCTAAGTTTCTTAGATGCTTTTTCGTGTTACAACCAGATCCGCATGGCAAGCACTCATGAGAAGACGCCCTTCATCACCGAATCGAGGCACCTTTTGCTACAAAGTGATGCCCTTCGGTCTCAAAATGCCGGCGACTCCGTGAGGTCTGGTCAACAAGATCTTCAAGGCCCAGGCCGAATGTGGAAGCCTACGCGGACTACATCTTGGTGAAGTCGAGATGGCACCATATCACCGACCGAGGAGACCTTCGCCACCCTTCGCATTACCGCGATGAAGCTCAACCCCACCAAATGCTTTGGAGTACTGGGAAAATTTTGGGATTTATGATCACCCGTAGAGGGATTGAAATCAACCCGAGAAGATAGAAGCCATCGAACACTTCCCAGCCGCAAGACCATGAAGGACATTCGTGCTCAATGGGAAGATAGCGCCTGGGGCACTTCCTATCCAAGTCGGCAGAGAAGCCTCCCTTTTTCAAAGTTCTCGAGGGGCCAAAGATCCCAAGAAGAAGTTGGAGGGACTCAAGAGTGCGCCACGCCTTCAGAGAACTCAAAGCATATCTCGAAAGCACCAAACCGCCTCGAGCCAACCGGTGGAAGGGGAGACCTCAGACTGCATTCTGGTCCGTCTCACCCAAGCCGGAGCTCGGCGCCGGGTCGAGAAGAGAACCACATCCGCTTCTGCCTACTATGTCACCGGATTTTGAGGGCAGGGAGTTGAACTACCCCGGTCGTAAAAGGCACTTCGCCTCATCACTACGGCTCGCAGATACGCTCAGATTTCCAAGCGATCCTATCATCACGCGGCGGACGAGCCTCCCGATGAAGAAATCCCCGGGAGTCCCACCACATCCGGGAGGATGGTGGCGTGGTCGATCGAGCTTAGCAAATATGATGTTCAATTCGAGCCCGTAACCACCATAAAGGCGCAGTATTGGCCGACTTTCATAGAGTCGGGCCGCCATCCGGGCGGCAGATGACCCACCGCCTCGCCAATCCATACCCTAAGTCAACCGGGCGAAGCTATAGCCTTGTCTCAACCCGGGCCGACTCTCCAAGTCGCCTGTGGGAATTGAAGGTGGACAATCCTCGCGAGGCAGGAGCTGGCCTGGCCGCTCCCGCAGCTCAAGCGAACAGCCACGAGCTCATCGCCTTCACTTCTCTTCGAACAATGAGGCCGAATATAGTCCTCATTGCCGCGCCTACGGTCGCTCGCGCTAAGGCCGAAGCCTAATTGTACCGGGCCGACTCTCGCTTGGTCGTTCATCGTCAACGGCAAATACGCCGCCAAAGATAAGAGGATGGCTCGATACCAAGATCGCCAAGGACTCGCTTCCCCACTTCGCCAACTTCGTGATCGCCCAAGTCCCCTCTACCGCTAACGCCGAAGGATGCCCCGTCGGCTCGGCTTCAACCAGCCTCGAGTAGCCTGCACTCCATCTTCGCCGCATTACACTCCCACACTCCAAAGATTAAGGGAGACCCATCGATGTCATGCACCGACTTTCTGGGAATCTTGCCGGTGGACCTTTCATCCACTCTTGACCGCGGCCTTTACTCCTCGCCAATCTGGCCGTTTAAGAGCTTGTGAGGGTCACCTGCCGCTACCTCATGATCGACGGCCTCTATCGGCTCGCCCTACCTAGGGTGGGTGGGGCTCTCCGATGCCCGCCACCGGCCGACATGTCCTAAGGGAAATCCACGAGGGCACCTCGGAAACCACCTGTGGGCAAGCAAGAACTCGCCGTAAGATTATACGCCAAGGATATTATCGGGTCACTTGTGGCCAATTTCCTGGGCTGCCTCCAAATACAAAAGTGTCAATTCTTGCGAGATCCCTAGAGTCAGCCACAGAGCTCACTTCTATCTTCAATTCCACTTCCTCTTTCCAATGGGGACTGATATATCGGTCGCTCCATTGCCTCTGGCAACAGAATTTGATAGTCGCCATCGACTACTTCACCAAATGGATCGAGGCCGAGCCTTTAGCAAAGATCGGGAGACCAACATCACCAGCCTTTGCTTGGAAGTCGATCGATGCCGATTCAAGGCCCTCGCCATTCATCACCGACAACGCACCCGCCTAGAAATGGGATTCCAAGATTTTGTGAAGAATGGGGATCAAGCTCAAGTTCCTCGCAGAGCTCCACCCTGCGTAACGGGCGGGCTAAGCCGCTAACAAATGCATCCTCCAAGCTCGAAGAAGAGGGTCGCACCTGCCGGTCGGCAATTGGGTCAAGAACCGCCAGCATCTTATGGTCGCACAGATCTACTCCATTAAGAGTTCAACCGGGAAACCCCATTCATGCTAACTTATGGAGCGTAAGCGTAACCCCTGGAGGTCGGCATGCCCACCATCCGACTCCAACACTTCGACGAAGAAGCAAATTCGAGGGACTTCGAGGACAACCGGACTTGATGGAGGAGATCTCGAGCAACCGCCACGTGCAAGTCAGTCAATCATCAGCGGATCGCCCGACATTACAAATGAAAGTCCCACCAAGGAGATTCCAAGTCGGCGACCTAGTGCCGAGGAAAGCGCCTTCGATAAAGACACCGTGACGCCGCAAGTTACCAATTGGGAAGGACCCTACACCGCCCTCAAGAACCACTCGAACATATCGCCGTAAGTCCCATGGGAGAGTCCTACCACATCCCCGAACATAGAACACCTCAGAAGTTTTTCAATAAATTTGCATTGTAAATCTCGCCAAAAGCCATCAATATAAATAGAATTTTGCCCGACAATCCTCCTTGTCTTAAATGGTGCAAGGAGCGCCTTAAATGTTCACTGCCACTAGATCAAACCTACCAAAAGCGAATTGTGAAGATCCACTTCGCCTATCAAGCCTGGATGGCTACTTTGTTAGAGCCGAAGCTTAGGGGACCCTTCACCGGAGTGAGTCGAGGTCGCCCTTCTCCTAACACGAAGTCGGACATCCCACTCTCTTAGTTTGAGTCGAGGTAACTTCCTTACCGGTGTAGTTCAGCGACTCTTCCTCGCTAGGTCGAAGTCAAGGAACCCTTCTCACCGCCGAAGTCAAGGAACCCTTCTCACCTAGTTGAGACAAAGCACCCAACTTACTTAAGTTTAACCTACCACTCTCACTAAGTCGAAGTTGAGGCATTCCTCTGCTAGGACGAAGTCAAGGAACCCTTTCACCTAGTCGCACAGTGATCCCACTCGCCAATTAAGTAACCACACCCCACTCGCTAAGTCAAAACGGGTTGCCCAACCACGCCAAGTCGAAGTCAAGGAGCATATTCGCCGCCAAGTCGTAATACGGACCTCGACTCCCATAAGACCTAGCGCCACGTAAGTCCTAGGCACCACCTACACGGTCCGTCTCTCACGGAGTCGCCGCCTCCCACGGAGCCGCACTCGCTTCTTTTGCCTCAAAAAGATCGGCTCGGCCAAAATTAAGACCTAGGCGCCACGTGAAGTCCTAGGCACCACCTACGCTGGCCGCCCCTACGGAAGTCGCCGCCCCACGCGGAGCCGACTCGTGCTTGCTCTTTGCCTCAAAACAGATCGGCCCGCCTTAAAATTAAGACCTAGGGCGCCACGTGAAGTCCCAGGCACCACCTACGCTGCCATCCTCACGGAGTCGCCGCCCCACGCGGAGCCGACTCAGCTTGCTCTTTGCCTCAAAACAGATCGGCTCGGCCAAAATTAAGACCTAGGCGCCACGTAAGTCCTAGGCACCACCTACGCCGGGTCGCCCCTACGGAGTCGCCGCCCCACGCGGAGCCGACTCAGCTTGCTCTTTGCCTCAAATGTGATCGGCTCACCAAAATTAAGACCTAGGCGCCACGTAGTCCTAGCACCCACTCCACGCTGCCGTCTCACGGAGTCGCTGCCCCACGGAGCCGACTCAGCTTGCTCTTTGCCTCGTAATAGAGATCGGCTCACAAAATTAAGACCTAGGGCGCCACGTAAGTCCCTGGCACCACCCACGCTGTCGCCCTACGGAGTCGCCGCCCCACGCGGAGCCGACTCAGCTTGCTCTTTGCCTCG
The DNA here is from genome assembly GCA_012295165.1 of Asparagus setaceus. Lineage (NCBI taxonomy): Eukaryota > Viridiplantae > Streptophyta > Magnoliopsida > Asparagales > Asparagaceae > Asparagus > Asparagus setaceus. The sequence goes on along the minus strand of WHSE01000077.1, from coordinate 46,200 downwards.
TAATAGAGATCGTCACGGGGTAAATTAAGACCTAGGGCGCCACGTAAGTCCTAGGCACCACCCACGCTGGCCGCCCCTACGGAGTCGCCGCCCCACGCGGAGCCCACTCAGCTTGCTCTTTGCCTCAAAATGATCGGCTCACGGTATTAAGACCTAGCGCCACGAAGTCCTAGGGCGCCCACCTACGCTGGCCGTCCTCCTGCTAAGATCTCGCCACCATAAGAGCCGACTCCTGCTAGCTCCGCACTCGAGACGTAATGACCTTGACAAAGGGATCAGCAGATGAAGACGCCCCCATACCAACCTAGTCGATCGACATGGCTCCGAACGATCCGCCACGCTACATTGGGCTAACTCAGAAGTAAGCCCCACAAAATGTAATCTGTTCGCCTACTTATGTTTATTGTAAGTTCCATTGTGGGCCAATTCGTGTTCGGTCTACTTATGTTTATTGTAAGTCTCCACAATCGGTCCCATCTACTTATGTTTATTGTAAGTCTCCATGTGGGTCAATCTGTTCGATCTACTATGTTTATTGTAAGCCCCATGTAATCGCATCCGCTGGGTCTACTTGTGTGTTTTTTATTCCCACAAAGGGCACTATTTCGACAACAAAAAAAAGGAGAAGGGGAAAGGAGTGAATCGAATGAACAACCATCCATGAAATAATTACTTTTCATTGATATTCCAAGCAAAGTTTTACAATATTCTCACGTCCAAATACCAAAATAAAAAAGAAAATTAAAACTACAAGCCTAGGTATACATCCTAATAGTCGCCTTCTGTCTTCGACTTTTCCGTGAGCCTCCTCTGCCACCTCGACGCCTAGGCCGACGCCTTCCAACAAGGGAGTACCGCGAATTGTTACCGGTTAATGAAAGGGCACCAAGATCTACCTAGAGGATATGAGCCGGCACGCTAAAGGATTTTGGGTGTTGCCCCATGGCTCCATATCGACAATAAATCGTAATCCATGGATGTAAACAAAATGTTCTTCTTCTGAGATATACTCAACGCCCCACTATCTCTTACTAAAATAGATACGATTCTATCACCAACCGCGTCCCAATTGTCGACGCTAACGAGGGGTTTCCCCTTCCTTCACAGATGACTGAAACCATCACGGCATTCTCGGAAACTCCTCAAGATGGTGGACTCGGGAGAGAATCCACCCCACGCCCAACCATCTCTCAAGAAACTCACCGGCGCCTCCCAATTTGAAACCTTAGAGATGACGAGTAAAGACAATTAGCCACCAACCTAACGAGAGCACGATAAGTAATGGCCTCCCTCCCCTATTTATAATAGAACCCATAAATGCTAAGCCCTCGCGGATCAACGGAAGAAATTAAGAGTGTGGAACTCGAGGGGTCACCCTAAACCTAATCGCATCTCAAAACAACCGCCTGCCTTAAATGAAACCAACCACCATCCCTGGCCTAAAAGTCACGACCAAAGGACGTCTACCGGCAACACCTATGCTCAAATCGAGGAACTAATAGTCACCCCTCCACGTTCGACAACGAATTTATCACCTAAAGGTCGACCCCACTCACCACGGCCACCACTAATTGAGCTGAATTACTAATCAGGCCGACTGAAGGACAATTCAGCCTCACCCATTTGCCATATCGCATAAAACATAGAGGACGGCCAACCGCCAAAGTCGCTATTACCACAAAGCCTAAGAAAGAGCAAAAAAGGGGGGAAAGAGTTCGCAGAGAAACGCAAATTAAATTTTCATTCACCAAGAAAAATATATTACAAATAAGGCAACTTTGTCGATGCAAAACAAAAGAACAAGGTGCTTGCACCACTTCCTCCTCGCCGCCTCCCTCCTCTCCATCTTCGCCTCGCCCTCCCCGCCGCCCTCATCCTCATCGTGGTCGCCCTACGCTGCCAAGTACTCCCCGCCTCGGCTTCCGTGCCTTGAGAACGCAGCAGAACCCTCCACTGGGATACGTGAGCCTCAACGCCGAGAACTCCAAGGAAGCTTTCAACAATCATAGCCGCCTCCAATGCCTAAGGACAGCCCACTTTCCCCATAGGTCCTCGCCAGTACTTTCAATGACCTCCTCCTCCGACAGACTTGAGCCGAGCCTCGATCAATTTGCGCCATCCACATCGATGGGTCGCTTCTTCACCATCGGCGACCCGCAGTTCCGTTTCAACCTTCGCCCCCAAATTTCTCCTCCGCCTTAATCCAGTTTCCACCTCGATTCCTTGAGTTTCAACCGCCTTTTAATCTGACGACCTCCTTCAGCTCATTGATAACTACCGCTTGCGACTGATGAGTTTGAGATCACTGGATGATCGCTATTCTCCAACTCCACAGCCATTTATTGCTTTCTCGGACCTCGCTTCATGGCTACGCCTCTCCGCTTCTCCTCCCTTCTCTTTTTCTTCATGACTAACCCTTCCGCTGTCGTCGCCACTGCATTCATGGCGCAGATAGCCGGCCGTGAAGCTCCTCCCCTACCAAGGCCCCAGTGTGGTAACTCAAGAGGGCTTTTGCGGAGGTCGGCCGAGGGCTGCCTCTCCAGAGATCCTTGTCGGGAGAGTGAACTGCCGGCGACGAACCCGCCCCACCCCGAGAGAAGCACCGTGCCTCTCTAAGGAGGGAATGCTCGTGGATGAATCTATCGCCTGGGAAGGCTCCCCTGAAAGTACCCTCCCACAGATTGCCAATGAGCCGGATCGCAGCTCTTCCACCTCAAGCGACCCACTCCTAACCATGGCGTATGGAAGCTCTATGCCCAAGTCCTGAGCAGCTCACAGGTCCCGACCAAGCCGATCCTTCCGGCACCGCCTCCTCGACCTCCGAGTAGGCTCCTCAGAGGGCGCCTCCATCATTTGGTCCAGAGGCCCCGCCGCAATGCCACCCTCAACCCGACCAGGAGTTTCACACTGGGAACGGAACCCTCCGACGCAACCTCGCCAGCCGGGGAGGGGAGGACTTGTGGACGACTCTTCCCCAACGGCCGGGAGTTCCCCTGACGCCTCGGCCCGCTTCTGAGACCACCTCGACCGCTTCTCCCCTGTCGGCCCCACCGACTCCTTCGCTTTTCTTCTTCGGCCGGTCGGCTCCGGAGAGCCCTTCACCCGCAGCCCAGCCGCCATTTCTTCAAACCTTCTCCACTCCAAGGCCTCACACCGACAAAATTCTCCCCGACTTTCTTCTCGCTGGAGTTAGCCTCGAGGCTCCCCGTCGGCGAACCCCCACTTTGATCTTCTAACCCGCTGAGCCACTAGCAACTTTTTCCTTTCGGCTGGCTCGGTCGGTCGAACGAACGATAGCCCCGCTACCCTCAACGGCGTTGTCGAACAAGTTGTGGCCCCTCCGCTGACTCAATAGTGGCGGAACTTGTCTGTGTCGCTACTCGCCCGCAGTAAAGAGGAAGGTTCTTCAGCCGCCTTTGTTGATCTCCGCCATGAACGGAAGCCATTCGCGCCGCAGACCGAAAACCCGTGACGAATTTGTTCTTCCAGCCTTATTCGAAGTCCGAATGTCGGCAAAACCGACCACCCACATACCCAAGAAGAAATGGGCGCCCTTCTTGTCGCCTCATCGCGGACGAGGTTGCCAAGAGTTGAAGAGTCGCACCACCTTAACACGATGACAGATCACCAAGAACGCCATTATCGTGAGCGATGGCTAGGGGCAACTGCATCGGAGACACCCCGAGCCGCTCGCGATAGCCTCTTCATGAACGCCAGGGGAGGCGCAATCCATTGTCCAAATGCGCCATGTACAGCGTAGCTTATCCCGCCATGATCGACATGGCGCCGTTTTTCTCGAAGAGAAACCTGAACCCTACAGAAGATCGCATCGCTCAGGATCCTCCGTGTCCTTCTTCGCTTCGATTGCCAAGATTTGAGCTTGGCAATCCTATCAACGTGAGCGGAGTAGAAGCGCCCATGGCGTAAGACTCGCTTTTGAGAAAGAAGAAGAGGATAGGTCTTTAGAAAGTGCAAAAAGAAATCCCAAATGGAGTAAGGGTATATAGACACCTGTATCACCCAACGCAGTCCGCCTCGGCGCTGCCAAACCCAACGGTCGATTGATGCTCAAACGCCAACCGCTGAAAATTGAAAAGCCCGCCTTTATGGCCCGCCTTGAATTCGCCGCCTCGACGCTAAAAGTACCGACGCCAAGGCTTATCACCTACAGCACCCCCTCGCGCCTAAAAACTAAGCCCGCCTTTGTCTCATGGATCGACGACTCGCCTACCGCCCAATGAACCAATGTAACAAGAACAAGTGACCCCAAAGGCCGACTCAACTAACGAGGTCAGCCCCGCGTACTAATGGAAGACCGCCCCGCCATTTAAGACGCCAACGTGACCTGATCATGTTAAGCCACCAATTCACCAAATAATCTCACCATAGAAAGCTTACACAAAACACAACTAATAAAACAAACTCTCATTGCATCTATTCATTGGACAAGTACAAAATACACCGCCGACACATTACAAACGAAAGTGCTTAAAACCTAAACTACGGACTCGTCGGCGCCGCTTGCAGAGCCACCGCTGATGATCCGCCCTCCTTCCTCCTCTCTGCCGTTGTCGCCAGGTCGTGATCCCCGCACTCCGCCTTCAAATCTCGAGGAGATCTGTCGGCCGCTATACTCTGAGGATATCGGCCGCCTCGACCCCCGATACTCTGGACGGTAGTTGTTTAACTATGAAGTCACAACCCGCCTTTACAGCCGAGAGCAACCTCGACCTTCCCATCGGCTTTGTCGGTATTCTTCGATGATGGCCGCCGGTTTTGTTCTTCGTGGATGACCGATAATCGAACGACTCCTGTGATGTTTTCGCTTTTCTCCGCCACTTTAAGGATTCTTTAAGTCGCATTACCACTCTTTGCTGCTCACGGGCGATCGACTTCTCCGCTTAACCGAGTTTTGGCGTATCGGCGACGCCACACCTCGCGCTACGCTGTGTCAAGGCTTTATAACGCTTGACGCACTGCCGCCCTCGCCCGGCTGCCTGAGATCTCGCGACACCCAACATTCTCCTCGACGCTTTGAGTTCCCTCGATGACTTGTCCTTAACCTCCATCTCACGCCAATCATCAAGCTCGCCTGCTTAATTGAAAGCCTTTGATAGCTCGGCCTAGATCCTCGCAGGGCGGCCTCGTGGCCTGATGCTTCTCTCAAGCCTTCATAGGCTTGATGGCTCCCGACACGCAACCGACCGGAAGCTCGCCTCCACCAAACATCCCTCGTCAAATAACTCCGCAGATGATGTGTGCCGACATCGGAATCGCCACAAAATCTTCCCCATCCGCAAGCCGAACTGCTTTCCTTGTACATAGCTCGACTTAACACCGACGAAGCGAGCATCCAGTACCATGCCGTTTGCGCCGATGTTCGTGATCCGGCCCTCATCATAACGGCCGAGGGAGAGAGAGCTCCCATCATCACTCTACCGCATGTTCCAATCTCACCTCAACCGCGATAGAGGGCCACCACGAGCAAAACTCCGCCCCCGACACCGGCCGGTTTTTCCCTCGCCGGTGATGAGCTATCCCTCGATGGTCGCACTTCGCTGCTCTACTGCCGCCCTCAGATAATACCGCCCCCATGGAGCCTCCCCCGCATAGATTCAGGCCGACTGTTTAGCCGACTTCTCTTCGCTTCGGCTGGTCGGTCGTCCCCGCTTCTTCGACTTTAACTCTCCTATCGGATGCTCATACTTTCCTCGCTTTGCCTAGCACCTTTGACCATGGCGCCGGTCCTCCGAACGGAGTCGCCACCCATGGCGACTTTCACGATAATTTCCCGCATAGTTGCCCCGACATTGCCTCTTTTCCTTTACGGCTGGAAGCGACTCTCGACGGTTTCGCTTTCGCTCGCTTATCGCCGAGCTAACCGCTCTTCGGTTCTCCGAGCTCTCATCCGGCGGTTTCAAATTTCCGCCTTCCGGTTCCCCCGAAAGTCACGCTATGTGCCTCGCCATCAAGGGCCAGAGGAGTGGACGAAATCCCATGAAGCCGCGAAACGAATTGCCGAAAGGCGCCCATCGGCGCTGCCCCGTAGTTAACGACTGCCTAACCTCGCGCTTGCTTCTACCGACAAGCGATGTAGGCTCTAGGTTTTCTCCTAATCTCTCGCCAGACGCGACACCCTAAGTTCGAAGTCGCCCCCTGACCTGCATCAACCTCGTTTTTCCACCTTTGATCGACTTGGGCGCATCAAGGATAACCTTGAACTCTCCCGACATCGGAGATAATAGTGAGGCGCCTTCGGATCGGACGACCAAGTGGCTCAAAGACGCCATCGCCACTAATCGAGCCAAGCAGATAACGTGAAGCCGACTAATATGGCTATCGAAGTTTACGCCATTTGCATTGGGAGACACCTAACTCCAAACACTTTTCAAGAAAAGGGTGCAATGGCAACCGAGGCCGCATTCCAAGTGTTTGAGATACGTGGGAGCCTCTCTCGCCGTGGTCAGATAACGAGATGATTTCACGGAGCTCCAACTTGTACCCCAGATGTCGAACTGAGCGCAAAGACCTCATTTACCTCGTAACCTTCGAGCGAACTCATCGAAGTTGCTTATGACGACGGAATCCATGCCTGACCTTCACCACCACGGAAAATCGCCAAGTTCAGAACGAGGGAAGAGAAGCTAATGCCTTCCTCCGCCACCTCTCTATTTATACGGTGGGACCCATCGACAGCCGCCCTTTCGGATCAACGGAGGGGATTAAAACCCCACTCCCGAGGCACCGCCGGAGGCGCAGAAGTAGTCCTGAGGGCTCCCACCTCTACTCGTAAGGCTAAGCCAATGGCCAAGAAACCGCCGACATCAGCCACGCCCCATCGATGTAACGATTCAACCCTCGAACCTCCCGCCGGTAACGCTATTATTTCACTTGGACTCGCTTCCAACCGACCTGCTTAAAGGCCAACTGTTATGGTCATAACCACTAATCGCTGATTAAAGAGAAAAGCCGAAGCGCCGACTGACTTAACGCTTGTTTACCAATGAGGACCGACAAGGACCTCCACGCCAACTCCACCGACCGCCTCGCATGTACCGACCTGGGCCCCGGCCCATCAGCGACTATCACCATGACCGACGCTGAAGGCGGTGCGAAGTCGCCCATCGACAGCTTCTTCTGACGACGCTGAGCATGGTCGGCCGTCCTCCCGGACTACCATACGATCCCTTCCTACAAGTTGCCAACCCTCCAAACAATGTGGAACTAATCCAGCCTACCCTTCTACCACTCGGCCTCTAGAGCGACGATAAGGCCCCAATCGCCCTCAATCATCCCAAGGACGCCTCTAAGAGGCCGCATGAGTCGCCATCCGCCCACGGCTCCCTCTCACCCCCAAGGATTCCTTCCACTCAAACGACGGCCACACAAGATTCTCGAGCCCATCAACATCGTGATTAAATGCACCACGTTCTAATTCCCCCATCTCTCACAAGATGGCACTCGACCCATGCACTACAAAAGCCAATCCCATCCCATTAATAGCTTAATAGACCACACCAACCCTCGATTACCAATTTGACACTGTGAAGGCCACCACTCTAGTGAGGGATGTTCACCAATCCCTGGCCACACGCGGAGGGGAGGGCCGACTCACCGGTGGTTCCTAAGCTAATGGAAAGACGGAAATACCCCTTAACCCTACCTATAAGAGAGAACACATGAACAACTAACAGGTAAGCAATCTTCCCAAGGAATTCTCGCCCATTAAACTATCTCCACTTCGCTAACTTGACCGCTCTGAGGAACCACCGAGATCCCAACTCCTCTTCCGTGTCCTTCTTTGTTGTGCTTAACCCTTTACGAGTCAGTCCTGGCTTTAGGAGAGAAAGCGACTCCACTCTCTTAAGAACTAAACTCACCGAGGTTAGTGATCTGATTATATACATCAACAATATATATATATATATATATATATATATATATATATATATATATATATATATATATATATATATATATATATATATATATATATATATATATATATATATATATATATATATATATATATATATATATATATATATATATATATATATATATATATATATATATATATATATATATATATATATATATATATATATATGGTTATTGAGGCTATAAAAGAATAAAGAGAATTTTGAGTTAATAATTTCAAATTGTTTGAAATATAAAAGTATATAGTTTTAAGATACTTTTTAATCAATGAAAAATTCCATTCATTCATCAATATAGCAATTTGTGTTACATCAAAGTTCTCAAAGCAGAAAAGAAAGTATACATAGAGCTTAAACACTCAAGCTATTGGGTAAAAAAGAAAAAATTTCAGCCTTTTGGACCCATTGTTCAAATTCAGCAGAACCTCCGTTGAGCACAACAAGAAGGATCGCAATCTTGATCGCCGTAATAACTTGCTCAGTGTTCGTGGTTCTTCCTTCCAAAGATAGATTCCTTTCTTGCCATATGAAATAAACTGAAAGTGCATGCACTAGACCTTTTGATCTCATTGCTTATACCCCTTACCCCTCAAACAACAAGAGAACCAATTGCTAATAGAGCTCTAATCACACGACCTCCTTCTGAATTCCATCCAATCCATGATTTTATTCCAAATCAACATAGAAAACTGACACTCAAAGAACAAGTGTTGATGACTTTCCTGCCAACTAGTGGAACAGAGAACACAGGAATTAGTTGTTAGTATCCCCATCCTGCATAGCCTGTCCTGGGTGAGCAGTCGGCCATAAAATGCAAACCATAGTGCAATGGAGTGCTTAGGGTGATTCAAAGATCCCCAAATAGTTTTGTACCAAGTAACAAGAGGGGTAGGGAAAGATAGGCTTGATAGATTTTAGAAATTTTGACTTGCCCCGCACACAACATGCACGCATAAGATTCAAGAATTTTGCACTCACCCAATTGATCAATTGCATTGTTCTCATTTTGAGAAATTGCTTCCACATCCAAGAGTCACTAGATTAACTGCATTCCATATATCTCCCTCGTTTTATTTGTGCCATGAACCCATTTAATCCTAAGAAAATCTTTTTTTCATGGATATACCATAAAGTTTTAAGTGCGCAGCCAGTAATTCCATAGAACAAATGAGTAGATATTTAAACCTCCTTGTTTATAACACGTGCATATTTGACTCCAAGCAACTAAAGCTAACTTCCTTTTATTCCTGTGCCCCTCAAAGAAAGTTCTTTGAGATCGAGAGCTCATCAATATTTTCGAGAACTTTTTTAGGAAGTATGTAATTAGTAGCCGGTATGTTTGTATGCCGGGATAACACTTTTATGGTGAATCCTCCACGCATAGGATAAGTTCCTATGATTTGTCTATTTGACTCTTGGTTTGCAACTCTAGAAATGAGACTGAACAATCAATGTATGATAGCCTTTTGTTGATGAGAGGGATACCAAGATATTTGATTGGCAATACTCCTTCAACAATCCCCAATTACGGCGAGATAGAGGCCTTTGATGTTTCATTAACCCTCCCAAAAATTCTTGATTTATTTGGGTTTGCAATCGAGACCAGATACTAATCCAAAATTCTTCATACACTGATATAGCTTGCTAATAGAGTATAGGTCTCCTCTACTGAACAATAACAAATCATCAGCAAATGTTAGATGAGTTAGATTGTAAGGTGCACATTTTGAATGATGCTTGAAGTTACTATCATTCTTCAAAAGACAAAGGCTTCTTGAGAGGTATTCCATGCCAACGACAAAGAGGTATGGGATAAGGGATCACCGCCTAAGGCCTCTTTTGCCCTTAAAATAGCCATGTAGAGATCCATTAAGGGAGATGAGAATGTAGGAGTAGATATGCATGCCATTATCCAGCTTAATAGTCTTGCTAGGAAAACCTGTGCAAAGCATAGCTTTAAAATCCCAATAGTGTCAAAAGCTTTTCTAATATCAATATTGATCATACACCTAGGTGACAAGTTCCTTCTTCCATAGTGCTTGATGAGTTCATGAGCTAAGAGGATATTATTGGAGATCAACCTCCCTTTAAAAGCACTTTGAGCTTCATTTATTAAAGCTCCAATAATGACTGGATTCTAGTAGTTATAATCTTTGAAAGACAATAGTAGTTTTCAACAACAATGGAAACTCAATGTGGCCTAATCTCATCCATTAAAATTGGAATGTGCAAGAATGGTTAGGATAAGTTGACCTTCTTCAGCGATTCTGCATGTTAACCCTCTCTTGCTAAAGTGCACCTATCTTCTTCTTCCTCCTCTCGCTATAGATCTAGTTCATTGAGTTAACATGAATCAAGATAAGACAATTATCTCTCAAAGCAGCTTCTTCTTAGAAGGATTCTACGCTTCTCAAGAAGGAATGGCTCGTCCGAAGTTCTCCTCAACATTTGGGGTTTCCAATCAAGGGAATTCCAAGTCATAGTGGGCATCTGTCGCCGAAATTGCCAAAAGGAGAATGGATTAAACCTCTCCTTTATATCCCAACAAAGCAGAAAATAAGTGTATACAATTTAATGAATTTGAGGGATTGTGGAGTTGATGAGTGGAAATTTGTCATAGTTGGCTATGTGCCGAATTCAACGCCCTTACAATTCTATCAAGAATTTTGGGGCTAAGCATCGGGTGAGCATGGATCTCGTGGATACTCTTGCTATGGATTCAGATATATTTTGTTCCAATTTTTTCGAATGAATCTAAATTATCGGGCCTAGAAAGGGCCGGTATTTTGATAGTAAACCTCTATTTCTTGTGCCATGGTCTATTGATATCAGTTTGAAGAATCTAATGTATCATTCATTCCCATTTGGGTTAAATTCCCTAATCTGAATTTACATTTGTGGAATGAAAGAGCATTGAGCAAATTAGCTAGTGCGCTAGGTAAACCAATTTTCACCGATAGCATTACAGCTAAAAAAGACAGAATCTCGTATGCAAGAGTATGTATTGAGATTCAAACAGATTTTGATCTATCAAAATCTCTTCAAATTAAAGGTCCCGAGGTAGAGAATTTGACCAACAAGTTAAGTATAAATGGATCTCACCAAGATATTCTCATTGCAAAGTATTTGGACATAAACTTGAGAAATGTAGAAAGAAGAATACCAAGCAACTGGTGCTTAAAATCCTTCCAGCTTGCAATTGAAGTAGAAAAGTCTAACACTATAGATAAGAGTCCTCCCCGAGCAACCTGCCTTGAAGAAGAGACTAATTGGAATCAGGTTAGAGGTAGAAATGCACATGTTAATGTGAGTGAAGCAAGTTCTCTTAATCATAATTCTCCTGTTCCTGGAGTTACGATCAGTAATGAATTTACTCCTCTTAATGTGCATAATGATGAAGGCATAGATTTATTTGTTGATTTATCACACAAGATTGGTGGTAGCAAGAATAAAAGCCCTAGTCATGCATCAACTTCAAATATTAAAGGCTATAAGAGTGTTAGAGGTAGAGGTAGCTCTTCCCAACCTGGATGAAAGCATTTGGAAGCTAGAATATTAGGGGCCTTAACCACCCTAACAAACAAAAGGAGGTTAAGAATTTACTTAATGTACATAAATTTTCACTTTGGCATTCTAGAAACTAAAGTGTAGTCAGCTCCATGCTTCGTTGTTTATAAATGTGCACCAAACCGGTCTTTTCTCATAATTTTGACTTGGATGTTCACGAGAGAATTATGGTGCTTTGGGATCCTACAAGATAGATGTTCTGTTTGCAAACCATCGCCACCGATACACTATCCGGTTATAAATAAGAGTACTTCTAATAATATGTTTGCTACTTTTATATATGGCTTCAATCAAGCTAATCTCAAACTCCCTTTGGAATGACCTTAGATCCATTGGCTCTACTATAAATGGTCCTTGGGTGGTTTTAGGAGACTTCAATTGTATTATTGATGTTGATGAGAGAATCCAGGGAAAAAGTGTTACTAGAAATAAATTGCTAGAATTACAGGGGCTGATTAGTGACACTAAACTGATGGACATGAAGTTTAAAGGATGCTTTTACACATGGTCAAATAAGCATGTGTTTTGTAAACTTGATAGGGTCTTAATCAATGAGGCCTTGCTTGACTATTTCACATCTACTGACACTGAATTCCTTGCTCCAGGCATTTCTGATCATAGTCTAGCCTTAGTTTCTTCTCACATTCCTGCTAATATAAGCCCTTCTTTCAATTATTTCAATTATTGGAGTGATCATCGTAAGTTTAAGGGTGTAATTTACCATGCTTGGTGTCGGCAAGTTCAGGGGTCTCCAATGTTTAGAGTGGTCCAAAACCAAGTCACCAAATATCACCTTAAGAATTTCAATTGTCAGTTTTTTGGTGGTATCTCTGGTAGAGTTAAGAAGGCAAGAGATGATCTTCATTAGGCTCAGCTAAATGTCCTTCATAACCCATCTAATGCTAATCTAATCGCTAGTGAAGGTGAGCTGCTAAAGAAATTCCTTACTCTTATCAAATATGAATCAATGTTCTTGCAACAAAAAGCTAGAGTTAATTGGATCAAGTCATAAGACTGTAATTCTGCTTTTTTCATGCTCAAGTAAAACAAAGACGAATGAGGAATTCTATCCTCTCTATTATGAATTCTCAGGGAGTCCAACTCACTAAGCAAGAAGATATCCAAAGGAACTTGTGAAATTTTATAAAGACATCCTGGGAGTTGAAGCCTCATGTCAGTCTCCTACTATGTCTATTTTGGCTAGAGGACCTCTTGTCAGTGGTGAGCATTGTATTGATCTATGTAGACCAGTAACTGTGCAAGAGATTAAAGCTGCGTTATTTCAAATTAATGCAAAGAAAAGCCCTGGTCCAGATGGGTTCTCCTCTAAGTTCTACAAAGATGCTTGGAACATTTTTGGCAATGATGTGCTCATTGCACTGGGTGATTTTTTCAGGTATGGCAGAATGCTCAAGTCTTTATCACCCTTATTCCTAAAATTTAATGCCCAAACACTACCTCCGACATAGGCCTATTGCATGTTGTAATACATTGTATAAATGCATTTCTAATGTAGGAGAGTTATTCCCTCTATTGTGAGTGAGAACCAAGGAGCCTTTATTAAGGATAGAAGTATTGTGCATAATGTCTTAATGGCTCAAGAACATGTCCATATGTATGGGAGAAAACATATTTCTCCTAGATGTGCTTTGAAAATTGATCTGAGGAATGCCTATGACTCAGTCAATTGGCATTTCCTTGCTGCTGTCCTAAAGGGCATGGGTTTTCCTCACAAATTTACTAGATGGGTGATGGAGTGTGTTAGCACTACTTCATTCTCTGTCCTAGTTAATGGTTAGTGTTCGATGAGTAAGTTGTTTCGATTGTCATTGATTTTGAATAGTTACAAACTTCACCAAAACAAATTCAAAGAAAAATATCGCTTTTATAAGGCTTACAATGAAAAATCGAAAATTACAACTTGTCAACCCTTTCAGGAACAAACGCGATCCGCATCGGATCCTCGCCAGGTGGGTTCTTTGCTCGTGTCGGGACTTGAATCGCCCGTGGACCACCGCAATTCCATCCGTGGAAACCGTGGTTCGAACTACAGACGGAAGGGCTCGCTTCACGGCGAAACGAAACGCCTAAGGGGATCACACTCACGAAGGAGAGGATCGCTCGGGATCACACTCACGAAGGAGAGGATGAGCGGTGAGATCTACTAGGAGAAATCACAATGGGACCACCGACCCAAATTCGCTTACTCCTCGTTGAAGATCCGACGAGCTCGAACTTCAGGATCACGTGCTCTAACGGCAATGACGGCTCAGATCTCGCGAGAATTCTTCGAAAATCCTCCTAATCCAAACTGACCGAGGAAGACCCCCATTTATAAGATAAGGGGTGTGTGTCGGCCACAGTGGCTCTACCACTTGGTCGAGCCACCTCGCCACTGGGTCGGTACCTCTGCCAGTTGGTCAAGTGGCTCGGCCATGATACGAGCCACCTACCATTTGGCCGAGGTCCCGCCTTGCGCCGCTTTGTCTCGGGCTCCCCGGCTTAGGTCCCGCTTATTCTGACTTCTTGGTCTTCCCCGACTTAGATTCCGCTCAGATTTGGTTCCGGACTAACTCGATTTGTTCCGCTCAACGGTTTCAACTGATCGCTGCTCAAGTCCCGGCGAACCGTGTTTGTGACGCCGTGGTTTGCCGCCGTTTATGTCTCAACGATTCGACGTCCGTATTGTCCGATGGGTTGTCATTCACCGACTTCCCGCCACGAAGTTGGTTTCGGTCTCGTAGTATTTTTCAACGCTTACAGATACCCTCCAAAGTGTTTCAATCTCATTCTTTATAGGCGAGCCCGAATACTTTGGACATGATGGTTCCCGCCTTCACGGCAGAGGGTCCCTAAAATTAGCTTCAAATCTTCGATTCTTTCATCATCCAAAGCTTTGTAGGATTCGATAAGGCCACCTGCATTTATTTGTTCCGACCGCTTGTTCAAGCCGTGGGTGAGTTTTGTTTGTAACTCGTTGGTTGGTTGTTGTTTGACTAACCATCGACTTTCGTGACTCTCTCCGATATATCGAAACTCCTTGATGGCTTACACGCTGACGGTGTCGAATACGGAATTTCATAACCCTCAATCGGCTAAATCATCACGCGGTTGTTGGTTTGATCACGAGGACATTGAGGGTTATCGAAGTTATCCTTAAGAATATGGGTTTATTCTCCAGAACTTCGCTTGAAAAATGGGGAATAGTTTATACTCATATTCCTAATTGAGTAGGATTAGGCATCGCTGATTAGCCGCCGATGCATCCAGACGATCGAGATATCCCTAAGAATATTTTTATGGAAATATTCTTCCGAATTTCGACAAATTAGGAAACATATACCGTATTCTCGATTGAGTAGGATTAGCGACGCTGATTAGCTGATGCAACCGCGACGATCGAAGTTATCCCTAAGAATATTTTTATGGAAATATTCTTCCCGAAATTCTCAACAAATTAGGAAACAGCTTTATACTCGTATTCCCGATTGAGTAGGATTAGGCAACGCTGCTGATTAGCCGACGAATCCGCACGATCGAAGTTATCCCTAAGAATATTTTTATGGAAATATTCTTCCGAATTTCTCGACAAATTAGGAAACAGCTTTATACTGTATTCCGATTGAGTAGGATTAGGCTTATTGATTAGCGCCGATGCATCCGCGACGATCGAAGTTATCCCTAAGAATATTTTTATGGAAATATTCTTCCGAACTTCGACAAATTAGGAAACAGCTTTATACCAGATTCTCATTGAGTAGGATTAGGCGACGCGCTGATTAGCCGACGAATCAAGACGATCGAAGTTATCCCTAAGAATATTTTTATGGAAATATTCTTCCGAATTTCTAACAAATTAGGAGTTTATACTGTATTCCCGATTGAGTAGGATTAGCGACGCTATTGATTAGCCGACGAATCCAAGACGATCGAAGTTATCCCTAAGAATATTTTTATGTAAATATTCTTCCTGAATTCTAACAAATTAGGAAACAGCTTATACTGTGATTCCCGATTGAGTAGGATTAGGCGACGCTGCTGATTAGCATCGATGTAATCCAGACGATCGAAGTTATCCCTAAGAATATATTTTTTATGGAAATATTCTTGGGAACTTCATAATAGAAACAAAGCTTTATACCGTATTCCCATTGAGTAGGATTAGGCGACGCTGCTGATTGCCGATTTAACCGCGACGATCGAAGTTATCCCTAAGAATATTTTTATGGAAATATTCTTCCGAATTTCAACAAATTAGGAAACAAATTTATACTCATATTCCCGATTGAGTAGGATTAGGCGACGCTGATTAGCGCCGATGCAACCAAGACGATCGAAGCTATCCCTAAGAATATATTTTTTATGGAAATATTCTTCCTGAACTCGACAAATTAGGAAACAGCTTATACCGTATTCTCGAGTAGGATTAGGCGACGCTGATTAGCCGATGGCCTTCGTGGAGGTGTTATCCTCCAATAAATCTTCGTAATCTTTCCAAATATAGCGAGGGAGTAGGAGTCAATCAACGGGCTGATTTGGCACTATTTTGACATCCTGATAAGGTTCCACTAGGACTCCTAATTAGGGCTGATTAGAGTCCTAATTAGAATTGATTTGGGCCCATTAGAGTTGTTATAAATACCCATGCTCATCTTTGCCTCCTCACCTAGCCGCCCCCCTTGCTCTTTTTTCTTTTGTTTTCATCTCGCTGCCGCCTCATCTCCTTCGATCAACAAGGTATGTGCACGGACTTTTGCAATCAATTTCTTCTTATTTCTCCTTTCTCTTTTTGTTTGTTTCGCGGCATGAACAGTGCACAATCGCAAGTAGCGGAGAAAGACGCCGACGCGACCGTGACGGCGGCGATCGGGCGATGCCGGCTGGCCGCTATACGGGACAATACCGGCGCTGCTCGCATGACTCAGTCGCCGGGCCCGCTTTGTCGCTTGCAGACGTTGTTGAACCGACAGGGCTATTGGTCTTCTTTGATGCCTTTTTGTTGATTTTCAACCGATATCCGACTTTATTTGTCTTTGCGCTTCCGGCGTCGCCGCTAAGATCTCATGTTCAGCGGGTCGATCAACTCGCGACGCCATGGAATGCACGCCTCTTTCTTTTCGTGGTGCGCCAATATCATCTTCGTGATATATATCGCTGTATCCCCGCTTCGCTTCCTTTGTGAGGCGATTGGGAAGAGCCGAATCCTCCTTATGGGACCGACGCTTTAGATTCTCGCTCCATCTTCCCATGTATACTCACGCATTACCCCGCTTCGTTTCCTTTTTGTGAGGCGATTGAAGAGCCGATTCTCCTTCGGGGATCGACGCTTCAAAGATTGGTTTTGCTTGGTCATCACCCATCTCGATATCTTTAACGGAGCGATTTCATACCGTGATCCATGCTCAGAACGGATATATTGCCGCTTTGTTTACACGACTATATTTATCGTTTCTCCCGTATTCGAACGATGAAATCGCTGCATTCGCTATAAGGTCGCGGACTCAATCTATGTAAGATGAATTCAACGCTTTTACTAATTGAATATTTTCTCGATTTCAGCTTGATTATTCCTCGAGCTTTTCCGACTTACGCTGATGGGCTTATAGTGAATATTATTCCACGGTGACGATCCCGCACATTTTATCTCGCCGATGAATTCCTGTGACATCATCGGAGATGATTCGATCAGACTTGAGGGGAGTTCCCGTGATCCTCGCACTATTGATCACCGATGCCACTGTGAAAAGACATTAGCTCCATCAACCTTTGCGTAAAATAGATTATCCGTTTCGCACTCGCTTAAGGAACCGGATACGCCTTTATCGAGAGTGAGAGGTGGTTGAACAAAGACGACGGATGTCCTTTGTATATTCCCCTGATACCATTGCCTCCATCTCGATTTATGCTATGCGACACGCAGATGTCTCAAGGCCCACCGAGGAGCATGATCATATCCATTGGGATTATTACCCAAAAGCCTGCCTGTGTTCCAACAGAATCGATCATCGGCCTTCATCCCGAATTGTGGGTTGGATACACCACTCGCGATGAGCTTTTTGTTCCCGACTTTGAAGAATCGCCGCCACGCTAGGGTGAGAGATGCCGCCATCTAGTTATAGATTTTACCAGTTCACTCGTAAACATTGTGGGGTCGCTCGACCAACTACGCCCTCAACCGATGGGATGGAGAACTTCGCGTTTGGGCTCCTCAGATTCGTTCGCGCCACCATGTATGGCCTTCCAATCCGCTAACCATTTCTTCACCTTATTTGAGCTCTATAATCCGTGATTCAATACGCTTTTCACTAAACACGCTGAAGGCCGGCTTTACATGAGATGTACCTTTCAGTTTACCCATGGGGAAGATGTCAGATCGAGTACTTCCTTCCAATCAGAACCGAAGTTACCAAGGAACACACACCGACCGCTACAAGACTTTATGGGATCTCACTTGTCATTATTATATAGCTCGCCCAATCAACCTTTGCCAAAAGGAAATTGCAAGTGAGTCCGGCAGCTACAATTATTTGTTCCAAAGATTTGAAGGATAAATCAATGAGGAAATATGTGAACTGCCACCGCCACTCTTCAAGGTTAATGAACTGATCGAGAGGTCCGAGGCTAACTCCTATACCAGCCTACGCCAAAGATGGTTTTCCTCCGTGGACCAAGTTTGCAACTTTTTGTGGCATGCAAGAAGCCTATCCAAACCGACAACTCTTCTAGCCTGGCTATCTTGCAACTGGCTAAAGAAATGTGTGGTTCCATATCAACTGATGATGCTTTACCTTTGAGGTCCTTTTTATCCCGCATTGCCCAAAAGAAGGAACTCTCTCCTTCCTAATGGTGGCCAATATTCACCGTGGATTGCGATATAGTCCGAAGCTACTCGAGAAAGGATGAGCCATCATCACGCATTCCTTCCGTCCGGTAGAGCTCCCATATACCTATTTGATGGCTTGGTCTGGTTCTTTCATCTCCCGACATGATGTCGGCACCGTTCCACGATTCGCTCTTACTCTTTCTTGCGTAGAGGATTGCGATGGAAGGGCGTGGCTTTACAGAGATCAAGAAACGATGCGATTCATAAAGGGTGGATCTTTTCCAGATATTTTCATCGATTCTCTCGGTCAATATGGTGAGTCCCTGGTCGACGAGGAGGTGCCAAGATACAACAGACTTCACTTGACATTGTCGCTTTTAACCGCTAGTGAACATCGTGCCGTGGTATCTCACTTTCCGAAAGTAAAGGAAGAATGCTTCATTGAGCCTTATTTTTCTCGCCGCTTTGCTCGCCGCCGTTACGCACCAACTTTACGTTGGGAACCGAACCGCTGGTTCCGCACTGCGTGGACTTGTGGATGGCCTTCGAGCATGGTTATGGGAGCCATGGGATGTACCGGCTAGATTCAGCCTCGAGCTCGACCGCCACCGAATCGACATTCCTTCATTGCGCTGGCTATTAGTAGCTAATGAGTCGGTCCCTCGTGGAGGGCTATCTCGATTTGGCCGAAGCATCATGGCGGGTCGACACCGGACATCCCAAGATGCCACTAGCTCGAGGAAGCGCCGCCAATCTCATCACCTGACGAGATCGAGGAGGAGTTCCATAGCTCGACGCTGGACTTTAGGAGAAGACCAAGCTGAGGCGCGTTTATGAGAAGAACTCGGTACTCTCCTTTTCCCCTTCGCTTCCTCATCCTCTATTGATTTCTCATCCAACCTAAATTTTAGGA
The DNA here is from genome assembly GCA_012295165.1 of Asparagus setaceus. Classification (NCBI taxonomy): domain Eukaryota; kingdom Viridiplantae; phylum Streptophyta; class Magnoliopsida; order Asparagales; family Asparagaceae; genus Asparagus; species Asparagus setaceus. Next base: position 26,957 of record WHSE01000077.1, on the reverse strand, counting down.
AAATCTTGAAGAAGAAGAATTTCACCCTCTCAAGTTAAACGAAGAGGTTAGCCCATAAGAATCGCGAATCCTCTGGCCCTTGATATAGACTTGACCAAGAATGATCCACAAGGACGGAGGTAACAATTCACCGTGATGTAATCCGGAATTTTCGCTTTTGAGACCGACATTCGCTTGCATGTGGGGTTTTAGGATTATGATCCGGCTTTGATTTTCCTCACCACGCATTCGGCCTGGCCCGCTCGCCATGCCGAGCCAAGTTTTACTCAACAAATGTATGGAGCTATGGCGGAGGAGACCAATGTAGGACCTGATTCTATTAACTGTACATCTAACATCGATAATTCTCTTCTAGATGGCTAATGCGGAATTAAACGACTTGGAATTGCACTCTCTAATTGTCTCTTCGCTTTTTGCTTTTTAGAGAAATTGCAGAGACAAATGTACAAACCGAGACTAAGAGGGTTAACTCCGTAGGAGGTAAGTAGCTTTACCAATTGTTCGCCACCTCTTAGCCGCATTCATTTTCCTAATGCCTTCTTTTTCGACTTCTCAATGGAAGATTTCGCGGAAGCCTTTATACAACAACACTTCCATGGATGACTCACACGCTTGGTCACGTGGATGGTGATGCTCTTGGTGAAGATTTACCCAAGCCACAATCCCTCAAGAATGTATGAATTTTCTTCGACATTATAGGACCGACCATTGGGCCAATACTACTATAATTAAAGGAGCCCGAAATTCCCTTTGTGTAGTGGTAGCACTCCTCTTCCCCACGGAGTCGTACCACTACGATCGTTGAGATAGATGAGCATACCGAGGGGTCAGTCATATAGATAGTAATCCAAATGATAGGTACTCCTCCGATAGACTCACAAATTCTAAACTATGCTCAAGGAAACGGTAAGAGTCCTCTAACCAATATGTCTTCGCCAATTTTTGATTGAAGATTCTAGGGTCCTCTTTTCTTTTGTGTAGAGCCTACATCTCGACTCCATGATCCGGGCGAGCGCTATGATGTTGATGAAGATCCATCCCATTTTATTATCCGCTTAGAAGTATGCTCGTTTCTTTTCCTTGATGAACACCTGATCGAAAAGGTTCTTCATGGCGGCTTTCATCAGCCTGTGCCACCGCTTGATACCCTGATGGCCTTGATACGGATATGGGTTATCCCGAAATGCTCGTGCCATTGACGACCTCGCCATCCGAGAGAAAGCTTCAGACTACAAGAACCGGGCGCGTACCGAGCTCTCATACATAGATGCTCGCACCAACGCTTAGAGGCATGGCGCGATGCGTGTTTTACCGGGCTTGAGGTCCGTGATGCAGAGATCGCCACATCAGCTCGAGCTGTTGTTGGGTGACATATTCTTCCCTAAGCCATATCCGATCGGTATTGTGGCGAAAAGTGAGAGGATAATACCGCCGTGGGAGAGCTCCATGCAGGAAGATAAGATGAGTATTTTGAGTCGGCCAAGGCCAACAAGGAAGAAGCCCCGCCGCCGTCTAGGGAACTCGAACCGTCGGGCGTAAACCGGCCGAGATCAAGAGGCAACAAGAAGACACCGAACACCGATGAGGAGTCCTTCAGGTAAGAGTTGCGTGGAGAACTCCACCAGCTTATAGTGATGAAGTATCTCACCAACAACAAATCCTTTGTCATAGACTTGATATTTAAACAGCTTGTAGCTCCTTCTATATTTACTTCAAATGAATGAGATCTATTCCTTTCATTGTTTATTATGATTCTTTACTTCGCCGAAATAATTAACCATAATACTTATAGGATTTTTGGCAAACCCTCACCATCAATGGGTTTGATTAGCCTTTACCAACTACCGCTTGAGTTGGCTAGCTTATGATTATCCGATCCGCTCAAGACGCGGACGCTGTGCTAAAAGAATGAAACTCTTCTAGACTTGTTGCTATGATATTGAATACATAGGCTCTGCACTTTTTACCGCAAGAGACCACCCAAGCAATGCGGTTACACGAGACTCATCCCTTCTTAGGTTTCTGGATAAGATACCCCAATCGCATCGTGTCTTTTCAATCGAAAAGACTAAACCGTGACGTTATACCGCTTTAGGGTTATCAAGCCAACCCCTCAACGGTTTGATGAGCCTTTACCAACCACCGCTTGAGTTGGCTAGCGTAGATTATCTAAACCGCCCTACACACAACGTTGTGCTAAAAGAATGAAACTCTTAGACTTAATGCTACGATGTTGAATACTAGGCTTGGCTCTTTTCACTGAAGACTAACCCGCATGACGCCGACCTATCCCCGCTTAGGATTCAGATCAAATTCCCTAAGAAGAATCTTGGATTAAGGAGTTTTGATTGATAGGATTAAATTGTGAGAGAGGAGGAACTTTATGTTCTATTTCTCGTATCGAAACCAATAGCGTGGACCCGCTATAGGAATCAAGAGGGTGACGCCCTTCACGGACGACTTGATCTAAACAATCTGGCAAGATACCTTCGGCCTTAGATGCAAGTTCCAAGATTTACCTTCACGCTACGCACTGAAAGGAGATGGAACTGAGTGGGATCTCCACTCCGAACCGAAGAGACTCAGTGATCTTCAGCGACAACCCGTTCGAAATCCTACAGATACCTTCACCGGCGCTACCTAAGATGAAAGATGGAACTAAAAGTGGGATCTCCACTTCGAGAACCGAAAACTCAGCGACCTTCACGGACAACCCGGTCCGAAAATCCCTACAAGATACCTTCACGGCGCTACCTAAGATGAAAGATGGAACTAAAAGTGGGATCTCCACCGAGAACCGAAAAGACTCGGACCTTCAAAGGACAACTGGTCTCAAAACCTTGGTGCATACCTTCACGGCGCTACCTAGGATGAGGGATGGAACTAAAAGTGGGATCTCCACTCGAGAATCGAAAACTCAGCGACCTTCACGGATAAACCCGTCCAAAATCCCTACAAGATACCTTCACGGCGCTACCTAAGATGAAAGATGGAACTAAAAGTGGGATCTCCACCGAGAACCGAAAGACTCGGACCTTCAAAGGACAACTGGTCTCAAAACCTTGGTGCATACCTTCACGGCGCTACCTAGGATGAGGGATGGAACTAAAAGTGGGATCTCCACTCGAGAATCGAAAACTCAGCGACCTTCACGGATAAACCCGTCCAAAATCCCTACAAGATACCATCACGGTGCTACCTAAGATGAAAGATGGAACTAAAAGTGGATCTCCACTGAACCGAAAAGACTCGTGACCTTCAAAGCGACAACCTAGTTCGAAAACTTGGCGATACCCTTCGGGCGCTACCTGGATGAGGGATGGAACTAAAAGTGGGATCTCCACTTCGAGAACCGAAAACTCAGCGACCTTCACGGACAACCTGGTTCAAATCCCTACAAGATACCTTCACGGCGCTACCTAAGATGAAAGATGGAACTAAAAGTGATCTCCACTTCGAACCGAAAAGACTCGTGTGACCTTCAAAGACAACCCGGTTCGAAAACCTTGGCGATACCTTCACGCGGCTACCTAGGATGAGGGATGGAACTAAAAGGATCTCCACTTCGAGAACCGAAAACTCAGCGACCTTCACGGATAACCTGGTCTGAAAATCCCTACAAGATACCTTCACGCTACCTAAGATGAAAGATGGAACTAAAAGTGGGATCTCCACTCGAGAACCTAAAAGACTCGTGACCTTCAGCGACAACCCGGTCTGAAAACCTTGGCGATACCTTCACCGGCCACCTAGGATGAGGGATGGAACTAAAAGTGGATTCCACTTCGAGAACCGAAACTCAAAGCGACCTTCACGGACAACCCGGTTCAAAATCTCACAAGATACCTTCACGCTACCTAAGGTGAAAGATGGAACTAAGTGGGATCTCCACTTCGAACCTAAAAGACTGTGTGACCTTCAAAGACAACTCCGGTTCAAAACCTTGGCGATATACCTTCACCGAGGCTAAGGATGAAAGATGGGACTAAGAGCGGATCTCCACTAAGAACCAAAAGACTCGTGTGACCTTCAAAGGACAACCCGTCTCGAAAACTGGCGATACCTTCACGGCGCTACCTAGAATAGGATGGATAGAACCCTTCCGCTTATCACTTAAGGGGATTTACGCTTGGAGAGGAAGAATTTTATATTCTATCTACAAGGAAAGGAATTTTGAGTGGGCCTTTGTTCATAGAATCAAGAGGGATTTTGGTAATGAATTTAGTAATTTATAGACCTACCAAGGAATTTGATCTGGGGAAATTATGATGGAGGACAAATCTAGGTTATCCTCAAGAAAAGTGGGTGAAACATCCCACGAGGAACTTCCTGCCGAACGGTTATCCCAAGATACTAAGGATAGTATTTCTTCAGAACTTCCCATTTATCTAAGATTAATTGTCGGCCGCCATTTTGGGTAATTAGGCGATACACACCATTAGAGTAGACCGCCTCTATTACAAACGGACCTCCCATTTAGGTTCAATTTACCTTTCTTTTCGAAGTGAGGATTATCTGGTCGCCGAAAGCGCCGAGGACCAAATCTCCTTCTTTGAAACTCCGTTGTCGTGATTCTTTCTTGTTGAAAGCTCTCAACATCCTAGCTTGGTAGAACTCAATGCATTGTTGAGCTTCCAGCGCCATCCAACATCTCGAAGTTCTTCGAGACGCTTCGATGTCGTTTTGATCGCCATCTCCGCTGTAAGGGCGCGGAGGACGGAATCTGATTTCCAATGGGAGAACGCTTCACACCCGTGACCGTAGAATACGGGTCTCTCCGCTATGTATGCATTTCAGCGATATGCCCAGTAAGCCCGAAGTTTATCATCCCAATCTCGCTTGTTATTTTTCACAAGTTTCGACAAAATTTTAATGATTGTCTTGTTGAATGTCTCGGCTAATCCATTTGCAAATGGATTATAGGCTGTCGACGAGACATCTTGTATTTTGAACTTCTCGCAAAACCTGATGAAGGAATTGCTGATGAACTGGGACCGCTGTCATGCACGATTCGTTGGAACACCGTGGCCGGTAGATGACATGATGTTTGATAAATTTGATGATGGTACTCGCTTTACTTCTTTTAACGGATTGCCGCACTTCACTTGGAGAAGTAGTCGGTGATCGCTAGAATAAACCGACGCTTTGACCGACGGGAAAAATGGGACCTACAACGCCCATTCCCATGTCTCAATGGCCGTGATGTAGTCGAAGGATGCAATCGCCTCGAGGCCGATGCATATAATTCGCTGGAATTTGACATGCGGGCATCTCCGAAGGCACGACCGCTGGCCATTAATCATTGTTGGCCAAAAGTAGTCCATTCTCCGATTCGATCAGAGTTTGGGACAGTGCTGAAGCGCACTACATTCACCTTCGTGTTTAAGGACCTCTTCTCGCTTTTTGTTTGAAAGGCATCGGAGTAAAGACCATTGTACCCCTACGATATAACATCCTGTCTCCGTGGTCATAGAAGAATCTTGAGCTCTTCACGGATTGACTCTCTCCTTCACGCCTTCTAAAGCGTATCACCATAAGACGAATCGATGATAGGAAAGCACCAATCTCGAGCTCCACTTTTTGGGTCGATACACCCTTTGGTAACTACCCCTTATCTTCTTGTACCTCCTCATATACTTAAGAGTTGGTGAGTCCTAACCGTGACTAGTTGTTCTGTCGGTTGTGCCGCCGATATCGCACGCGCCAATGCATCCGATAAGCCGCTCAGGCGCGGAATATATTCGATGAAGAATTCTTCAAATGAGACCGCCATTTCAACGGCTATCCGATGATAGGGACTGCATCGTGTTCCTAACTTCAGAGTCACCACGGATCCGCTTAACTATCAATTGCTAATCGCCAGACGCCGAGATACTTACCCCCAAATTGGCGAAACTAAGTCCAATAAGTAGCGATTGTATTCGCCACGTTATTAGAGCAAGGTTCGGTGAGTGAATAAGCACGGGCATGACATGATTCCCGGAGAAATCAAGACGCTCCGACTCCGGCGGAATTTTAAACATCCGAGGGCGCTTGCCATGTAGCAGAAGCTCGTCAAAATACAACCGCCATATTTATTGGTGAGATGTAGTGTTGACCGTGGACTTCATCAGGAAGATCATCATATAGCTCAAGCTGCGTCCGTTGTTGGGTTGGCGCCAAGAGATCGCAAATCGCTTGTCCTTTGACCGACTTTTGTTGTTTGAAGTGCAAGTTATATTGGGACAAGCGGGGCCCATTTCGCTAAACGCCAACTCATTGAGGCGATTGGGTCATAAATACTTTCGGACGGTTCGTTAGAGATGACATAAATCTGTCCGGCTAAATAGTCGCATTTTGAATCGCGAACACTAATGCAAAGGCACTGCTTCTCGACCATTGGGTATCGAGACTCCGCACCGACTAATGTTAGGCTCGGGTAATACTGCTGCTGTTCGTGACCGCCGTCGTCGTCTGCTGAAAGGGCAGTAACAGTGATCCGTCGCCTTGGCGTAAATCGAAAAGCGATTTTCGGACCGCGGTGCCACAAAACAGGAGGTTTAGCGAGATCGATTTGATCTCTTGAATGCTTTACGGCGTCGTCCCAAATAAACGACACACCCTTCTTGTTCAACTTAGAGAACGGTTGGCACTTCCCGGATAGGTTCGATATGAGCCGTCGGATGTCATAATCGCCCTTATAACCCCAGAGTTCTCTCAGATTTCTTGGAGGTTGCAAATCACGAATCGCTTTCACTTTGTCGGGATCGGCGTGGATGCCCTTATTAGTGGCGACAAAGCCGAGGAACTTACCCTGGACATCCCAGGAAGGATTTGGCGGGTTCATCTTTAACGATGGGTTCACATGAGCGAATACCGTCTGAGATCTTTGATGTGATCTCCTTTGTCGGCTTTTCGACCAAGTCGACGTAGCATCGACCTTTTCGGAGATGGTCACGAAAAATTTCGTCATTTCGCTGATGCGTGGCGCCCGCATTTTCGGGCGAGCGATGGCCAGGTGTAGCAATATATAGATGGGCCTTGACGGCGTGTGTGTTTTGCATCATCGGGTGCATCTTGATCGATTGTAACAGAAACCATCCATGAATGACATTCTTCGAATCCACGCGTATTGTCGACTATGACATCGGTGATTGGAAGAGAAAGTCATCTTCGGGAAGCGGTGTTCAGATCTCGTAGTCGAACCGCAGATCTGATCGAACCATTCTTCTTAAGTGGCCAGGGACTATATTAGCCACAATCAGGATGTTGAATTTCCTTGATGAATCCGATTCTATGAGTTTCTTCGCCGTCAGCGATTGACGCAAGATTTGTGGGCGAAACCGTCTTTCGCGGTTGCTTGCAGGTTTAACATCACCTTGATGTTGGCGATGTGTGCATTAGGAGTCAGTCGGCATGTCCCAAAGCTCGAGCAAATACATCGATATACTCCGATTAGGGTGATCAACTCTTCCTTCTCTTAGAGGGAAGAGTATTGCTGATGTTTATGAGCTTAGGATGCTCTTAGTCACCCATATTAGCTTTGGACTACCTGGTCCTTAGTGGGGGTTCTCTTTGTTGAATCGTCCCCAAGCTCTTTGAGTTGATGGATCCATGGGTCTTCCCATGTTGGCATATCTTCATCACTCTCAATAGTAGCGAGGATCGGCAAGTAGTCATATTTGACATCAAAGCCTTGAAAGCTTTTAGAGTGGTGTCGGAATCCCAATAGAAGAATGGGCGAATGTAGTCTCGGGTGGATTATTATCAATCGACCATGAGCATTCATCTTCGAGGAGGATTAGTATCCCACCCCTTCTAAATGCATAGTAATTATCAGGCTTCCTTTTGGGACATATGCGCTTTGAGAGTGCCCGAGGACCTGCGCTGACCTTCTCCTTGTGTCAAGTTGTACCCCACTTCTTCATGATACCGGTGTTTGGACTATATCACGAATGTGTGGAGGATAGGCCATTGTCATCTTCATCTTCTTCTAAGAAATGATTACGTTGGAGCGCATCTCCTTTTAGTAAACCAAGTCTTTTTCACTACTTGATCTTAGGTGGGATGGTGTTGTTGAGTCTAGGAGCTGCTTTGTGTAAAGCAAGATGGCCAGAGTTGGTAAGTGCAACTACGGATTGTTGTATAAACTGTCATCACATGTTTAAAGACAAAAGATACTCTAAATCGTCATTTATTGATTCGCCGGCAATTTGCCAATTACAATGTTCATCGGCGATTCTTCATCGCCAAGATTGATTACAAGGGTACAATGTCATTTAAAACAAAACCACCACTATAACCAAGCCCGCCTGACGCCTTCTTCACCGATGTCCGCGTGCCTTGGGCCGATGATTCGCCTGACTCATTACGTAGAGGAGAGAATCAAGAAATAATTCTCCATCCCCTTAAACGTTGTTTGTCCGCGACCACCGCCTTGACTCATTATTCGTTCACATACTTGAGACACCGATGAAGAGTAGATGGGACTATAACGCTACGCGGATCCAAGGTCCACCCAACAATAAGTTATAGGAAGTCTCACAATCACATAGCAGTGACTTCGACTTTAAGTCCCCATTTGGCACTTTATCCGATTTTACCAAGCTACCGAGACCACCGGTGTTAAATCCAGATCACCGCGGTTCGCTGATGCCACCATCGCGTGGATTCCAAGGTGATACATGAGGCGCTAGGGCATGATGCTCATAATGAACCCGGATCGACTTGGATCCCGCTAACTTCACTAGAGCCAATATACCGTGAAGTATAGCGCCTATCGTGTTTGAATTCCTTTGTCCGCATATCCTCCTTTGTAAAAGTAATGCAGGGAAGTGTTTAGCCTAAGGTTGCATTGTTGGGCCACTCTTCCGACTCTACTTAACTGGGTGAGGAAGACCTAATCGCCGTGGCTTTGAAGAGCTTTGTCTCTTTGATAACCGCAAAGAACTCAGAAGAGTGATCCTGCGGGATATTAGCCAATTGTGCCATAACGCCAAAGGAGCATGGGGAGTTGGAGCTTCCCGCTTGTCTCTTCTAATCGGGTGATTGAACCGAGACCGCCGAGCCGAAGCTTATGCTGCTTCACGCGTGGGCTTTGGTGCAGCCACCGGCGCTTTCTCGAGCGAGTGAGGGGAATTGTTGGTACCCCCCACCGACAAATAGTTTGGCATTTGGCTCGGGACTTCGGTACTTATTTGTACTCGTGGTCCGCCCCTCGTGGCTGGACTTCGTGTTCCTTCGCTAGCCGGAATGTCACCACCGCGCCATCTCCTCCGTGATTGTGGAAGTAGCATGACATGCCTTTGCCTTCCGCTTTGACTTTTTCTTCATGAAGAAGAAGCTACCCATTGATCATCTTTCTGCTGTGTCCGTGGATCCACACTTCGCCATTTGGGGTCGTGATACGATACAAGTCCTTTTCGGCGTTGTTCGCGGGGTCATCATTCACCGCTTTCATTGTGACTTTGACCGGTTTAGGCTCAAACCATGTCAAGGGTACCACCTCCAAAGCTTATGGACACCGTGATTTGCTCCCCTTCTTTTCTTTGGACGGCTTCATAGTGATGTTCTACATCAATTAAGGCCCGATTTTATCCTTAACAAACAGATTTAGTGGGTGATGAACTGCCTCTATGGTACGCAGCAGATTTTGGTCGTCGCCCTCATTGCTTCCTCTTGATTCTCAATCGGAGGGAGCTTGATCTTGTTATTTTCATAAGATATTTGAAGAGACCGGAATCTCGCCATTCCTAAAGGAATAGGACTTCGGAATCTTGGCTCGAGGCCTTCGCTTCGGGCCCCGTTGCCACCTGATTGTGCCTCGCGGGCCTCGTTGTTACGCCGCCGCCGGGCCTGGTTAGTTGAATGTTGGTTCTACAACCCGCCTTGGCTCGTTTCTTTCCTTTGCCACGGACAAAGTTACGCTTTCGGTTTGCCGTTTACCGGCCTCTTTCCGCTCTTTTTCCTCTTGAGGAATCTTTCGGCTTGTTCACCCGGACCTTCAAGTCTTTCCCTGTGTGTGGATTTGCCGCTCCCATTGCCTCGAAAGCACGCCTATCGACAAGTTATTATGGTGTGTCCGAGGATGAACTCCTCCTGCTATCGGATCCCGACAGCTCATTGCCTTGTTCCGAATCGCTTGACAAAGATATCCACAGCCCGCCCTTCGCATCGAAAACGCTCATGGATACTTTGATCGCCATCAAGAAATTGAGAGAAATGGACTCCATCATCCCAAACCGTTGATGTCCCCTATTTCGAGACGGTACCAATCGAAGGCAGCCAATGGCGGTGCCAACGAATGACCGAACCATCGTGGCTCATTGCCTGAATAACCCGAGGTGCGACTTGAAGTAAACTGCGTCGCTGGGTCGGGAACTCTTCCTCACAAACGGTGTGAAGTTTATTAAGTTAAACTTAGACGGATACTCGATTGATTCCCACTCCCTGTATGTTCAAGGGAAAGTTGTTTTGTTATTCATTGCTTTGAACTCGCTTTACAAGCTTGCTATCTACAACAAAATTCAAAAAGAAATGCTCTTTATTTTAAGGCGCATAATGAAAACGAAAATTACAACTTTTTCTCGAACAAACGCCGATCTCATTATAATGGATCCTCGCCAGGTGGGTTCTTCACTCGTCGTGGACTTTTATTCGTCCGCGGACCACCGCTGCATTCGATCCGTGTGGAAACCCTGCCTGAACTACAGACGGGAAGGCTCGCCACGAAGGAAACGGTTACCGAGGGGATCACACTCACGGCGAGAGGATCGCCGGGGATCACACTCAATGGCGAGAGGATCACCGAGCGGTGAGATCTACTAGAGAAATCACAAGGCCGCTCTCAGAGTCAATCTGGTTCGCTTACCTCGAGATTTGAGATCCGACGCCGACCGAACTCGCTCTCTGCTCTGAATCAGACACGCCACTGAGAACTCTCTCACAATGTCAAGAAATCCAGATCTCCTAAAATCCCACCAAAACCCGCCAAAAGTCCAAAATCCAGCCTCCTCTAAGAAGACCCCCTATTTATACAACTCGGGTTGTGGCGCCGGCCACTCTAGGTGGTTTCTCGCCACTTGGCCGAGGTAACTGGCTGGCGACCGAGGTTCGCCGCTTTGTGTCATTTCGCCGCCTGGCCGTGATTCTCAATCTTCCGCTTGGTTTTCTCTCGTTGATGTTACCGCTGTGTTTGAGTCCGTGATCCATAAACTTTCGTGAGCTCAAACAACTCATTTGCATTGACGGACTAAGTAACGTTGATTCCGCCTCATCGGCGCTTGTTTAGTCAATCTTCGCCGAACTTCGCCGTCGCTTCTTTCCACGACACGCCATTTCGCTGACTTCAGGCGCTTTGTCGACTCTCTTCATGAGTTCGCCGACTCACTTTATGCTTTTGCAGAGCCACGCCGCCGCCAGCTTTGGTCGTTGTCGGATACCGCTTGCTGTCGTACCCTGAATCGTCTTTGTCGGTACCGATGCAATTTTGACGCCACAGATACCCTCCAAAGCGCCTCGACCTGACGGTCTTAGGATGTTGATTTTGAGCCCTTTCACCCTTTAGTTAGCGGATAGACTTGTGAATGATCTCTTGCTCTTGATCTTTCTGGCTTTTCCAGTTTTTGTAGGATTGCCTGGTACATGATCGCATTTTTGTCCGACCGCTGTTGAGATCGGCCGGCGGATTGATGAGTTTCTTCTGAGAATAGTCTCGATTTTGATTCTTCCAATCCTCTCGTGCTATCAAAGGCTTGGTAGGATACCCGAGGGCGCTATTTGCATCGCTTTTATCGCTTGACCGCTTGTTGAATTTCAAAATGTAGTTGATTGAGTTCATTTGTTGTCGAATTGTTGGTGAATTGTCGCCCAATTGACTATCGATTCCTCCGCTGATCGGGAATTCCGCCGCGACAAGCACGCCAAACTATATGGATTTTAGCCTTCAATCTATTAGTGCAACGCGTGGATCCGAACCGCTGATCGCTGAATTCTACGATGACGTATGGTTGGCCAGCACGTGATTACTCCTTGTTGGAGTACAATTATCCAATGGGAGGAATTTTTCCCGATTTATTCTCCTCTCAAATCAAGGACCGATGGGCTTTCCTGCAATGACGCATCTAATCGGCATTGGTACAGTTGGGAGGAGTCCTTTCAGGTAGAACGCTATCCCGGCCGAAATTTCCCTTACGCTCAACCTTCAATCAGGACATTATGACGCATGGTCAAGGCCAACACGCTTTATACTCATGCGCTCACCGGAGTTTTGAGAATTAGTTTATCCTCATATACCCATTCGAGGTGGTCGAAGTTATCCTTAAGATATTTTCCAGAACTTTCAAGACGCATCGAAGTTATCCCTAAGAATATTTTTTATGGAAATATTCTTCCTGAACTTCTCACGTAATTAGGAAACAGCTTTATACCGTGTTCCTGGATTGGAGTGATTAGGCATATGGGAGAATATTTGAAAATTGAGTTTGCCTGTGCCATTGCCGATGATTTCACCATTTGGAGGTTAAGCTCCAAAGTCTAAGATTTTGAGGCACTCGCTCCCTCATATAGAGACAGAGACAGAGGCTCAGCCCGACAACTGGCGTGATGCTTGCGCTATTACCGACTCAAGTTCAAATGCAATGGAGATCGGGTGCATCATTTGGAGACCGCCATCAAGCTTCATCTTCGCGGGACATTTTCTTTCTTGTGTCAGCTGGAGAAGCAGGATAGTAGAGCTCGAATCAGAACTTGCTTTAGGGAGAGTCCGATCATCTTGAAGTCGACGAAGGCCAACAAAGAAGAGACTTCATGCCATGCCCGAAATTTGAACTCGGGCAAGCCGGTTGACATCGAAGGAGACCGCTAAGGCCCTTAATAGCAAATAGGAGTCCTCGTGGTCGAAGCCTGCTTAACTTCAAAGAAACTTTCATCGATAAAGTATAACAAATTGCTCCCATAAATTTGATGTTTAAGGATTTGTAATCTCATCCTTTATTAATCAAATATGTCCCTTTTTTTCTTTATTATGATTCTTTTATTTCGCCGTAAATAATTAACCATAATACTTATAGGATTTTTGGCAAACCCTCACCATCAACGGGTTTGATTAGCCTTTACCAACTACCGCTTGAGTTGGCTACGTATGGATTATCCGATCCGCTCCGCACGGACGCTGTGCTAAAAGAATGAAACTCTCTTAGACTTAATGCTACGATGTTGAATAATGAGGCTTCTCAGACTTTTTACCGCAAGAGATCACCTACAACGCTGCGTTACGCTGTGACTCATCCCTTCTTAGGCTTCGGATGAAATACCCCGAATCAAACTCCGTGTCTTCTTCAATCGAAAGATTAAACCGCAACGCTAAGGCTGGCTTTATCCCTTCTTAGGCTTTGGATAAAATACCCGTAATCAAACTCGTGTCTTCTTCAATCTAAAAGACTAAACCTACGACGCAGTAGAGGCCGCTTTAGGTTATTGGCCAACCCCACCAACGTTTGATGAGCCTTTACCAACTACCGCTTGAGTTGGGCTAATGTAGATTATCTAAATCCGCTTCCACACACAACGCTGTGCTAAAAGAATGAAACTCTCTTAGACTTAATGCTACGATGTTGAATAATGACTTCGCTTTTCAATCGAAGATTAACCCGCGAACGCTGCGGTGAGTATGCTGGCTTTATCCCTTCTAGGCTTCGGATGAAATACTCCGTATCAAACTCGTCTTCAATCGGAAAAGACTAAACCGCAACGCGAGAGGCTGGCTTTATCCCTCTTAGGCCGGATAGAATGCCCCGATGAACTTGTGTCCTTTGACCTGAGAATGACCGAACCTAAAAAGATTGATGGAAAAGGAAGAATGTATTCTATTTCCAAGGTGGAGAGGAAAGAGGATCTTGTCTCCTATCTCCCAAGTAAGGGATGAACAAGAGAGGAAGGTTTTGTATCCTATCTCTTGCCATGGAGAGGAAGGAGAATCTTGTCTCCTATCTCCTGCATTGGAAATGAAGGATTTTTGTCCCTGCTTCCAAAGGAAAGAGACTAAAAATGGGATCTCCATTTTGAGAATCTTGAAAGATGAAACTAAGAGTGGATCTCCACTCCGAGAATCTAAGACAAGAGAGGAAGAATGTATTCTATCTCTTGCTTCAAGAGGAAGGATGTGTCCTATCTCCGTGAATGTGGGAAAGGAAGAATGTATTCTATTTCCGATGAGAAACTAAGAGGGGCTCCACCCGAGAATCTTGAAGGGTATGGATAGCTTTCGCTTTGTAGGATTGCTAACCGAATTTGAGTGGACCTCTCGCATGGAAGGAATCGAGAGGGGATTTTGGCCGGTGGTTGGACCAGGAGATTTTAGTGGGCCCACACCAATGAATTTGATCGGCGAGAGAATTTTGGAGGAAAACAAAATAACTTAGGGTTATCCTCATGAAAATGAATGAGATATTCTCCGAGGAACTTCCCATCAAACCGGTTATCCCAATGTACTAAGGATAATATTTTTCGTAAACTTCCCATTTATCTAAGATTAATCGCCGGCCGCCATTCGGGCAGGATATATATGCACCGCTTGAATAGACTGCGGTCTATTATAAACGGTCCTTCCCATTTGGGTTCAAATTTACCTTTCTTTTGGAGTTGAGAATTATCGTCCGAAAGCAGGCGGACAGATCTCCTCCTTAAAGGTTCTCTCGTCGAACTTTCTTGTTGAAAGCCTCGACATCCTAGCTTGATAGAACTCAATGCATTGTTGAGCCTCCGCGCTTCTCATCTAACATCTCAAGCTCTTCGAGACGCTTTTGATGTTGTTCTTCGGCCGCCATCTCGCTTGAAAGGGCGCTATGACGAACTGGATTTCAATGGGAGAATCGCCACACCCGTGACCGTAGAATACCGGTTGCTCCAATGGCTTACGCATCAGCAGCGATATGCCCGTAGTGCTTCTCCGAAGTTTATCGCCCCAGCCTCGCTTTGTTATTCTTCACAAGCTTCGGCAAAATTTTGATAATCGCCTTGTTGAATGCCTCGCAATCCATTTGCCGCGGATTATAGGTCGCCGACGCAGACATCTTGTATTTTGAATTTTCGCAAAACCCGATGAAGGAATTGTCGATGAATTGGGGACCGCTGTCATGCACGATCCGCTTCGACACCATGTCGATAGATGACATGGTGTTTGATAAATTTGATGACGGTACGCTTTGACTTCTTTTAGCGGGATTGCTTCGTTTCACTTGAGAAGTAATCGGTGATCGCTAGGATAAACCGACGCTTTGACCGACGGAGGAAAATGAGACCTACAACGCCCATTCCCCATGTCTCAAATGGCCGTGATGTGGCCGGCGGATGCAACCGCCAGAGGTTGATGCATATAATTCGCGTGGAACTTGACACGGGCATTTCCGAAATGCATCGACCGCCATTAATCATTGTTGGCCGGTAGCCCATCTCCCACACTCATCATAGAGTTTAGGACCAGGTCAGGCGCCACATTCCCTTCGTGCTTCCCGGCGACCTCTTCTCGCCTCTTTGTTTGAGAGGCATCGAGTAGAAGGCCATCGCACTCCCTACGCATATAACATCCGGGTCTGTGGTCGTGAAGAATCTTGAGCTCTTCGCCGATTGACTCTCACGCCTTCCTATCGTGTAATACAAGACGAGTCGATGATAGGAAAGCCAATCTCGGCTCCAACTTAGTTTGGGTTGCATGCACCTCTTTGGTAGCTACCCTTTCGCTTTTGTACCTCATCATATATCGTACAAAGTCGATGAGTCCCGACCGAACTAGTTGCTCGGTCTCTAAGGTTGTGCTAACGACACGCCTAACGCCGCCAGCATCCGCTGTAAGCCGCTGGAGGCTGGATATATTCGATGAAGAACTCTTCAACGAAGTTTGCCATTTCGATTGCTACCGATGATAAGGCATTAGGTCCGATTAATTTCGTGAGTCTCCGCGGATCGCCTCGACCGGGCCAGAATCGACGATGCTTCGAGATATTCACCCCAGCCTCCTTACGGCTAAGTCCGATAAGTACCACGTTGTATTCGCTACGCTATTGGAACAAGGTTCGTGAGTGAATAAGCACGGGCATGACATGATTCCTGGAAATCAAGACAACTCCGACTCAAATGAGATTTTAGAACATCCGGGTACTTGCACATTAGTGGCCCGAGAAGTTCACAAAATACAATCGCCATATTTGTTGCGATGTAGTGTTGACTTCGACTTCATCCGAAGATCATCATATAGCTCAATCAAGGCCCGTCGTTGGCAGCCAAGAGATCACAAATCGCTTGTCCTTTGACCGACTTTTGTTGCTTGAAGTGCAAGTCATATGGGACAAGAGCAAGGCCCATTTCGCCAAACGCCAACTCATTGAGGCCGGCTGTCATAAATATTGACCGGATTTACGCTAGAGATAACATAAATCGTCACCGACCAAATAGTGCCGCATTTTCGAATTGAACACTAATGCAAGGTAATCGCTTCAACCATTGGATATCGACTCAAAGACCACTAATGTCCGCCGATAATACATCGCCGCTCAGGATCACGCCGCCGCTTTGCACGAGCAAGCGCCAACGAGTGGTCCTGCCTTGATGTAAATCAGAATGGCTTTCTCCGGCGTGCGACAAGAACAGAGGTTTAGAGAGATATGATTTGATCTCTTCAACGTTTCTCGACAAAGGCCGCCCCAAATATGACACTCTTCTTGTTCAACTTAGAGAACGGTTGGCACTTTCCGATAGGTTCGATATGAACCGCCGGATGTACGCCAATCGCCTCTTGTAACCCTCGAAGTTCTCTCGATTTCTGAGGTTGCAACTCTTGAATCGCCTTCACATTGTCGATCGACGTGGATTCCTTTGTCGGTGATCGACGGCCGGTGAATTTGCCACCGACATTCCGAGGAAGGACTTGCGTGGTTCATCTTTAGTTGATGAGTTCGCATGAGCTCAATACCGCTCTAAGATCTTGATGTGATCTCCTTTGTTTCGCTTTCATGACCAAGTCGCCGACGTAGCATTCGACCGCTTTCCCAAGATGATCCCGAAAATCTTAGTCATCGCCGGCACGCGGGCTACCGCATTTTTGAGGCCGAACGGCATGACCGTAGCAATATATACCGATGGGCGCTCAACGCCGGTGTTTGGCATCATCGGTGCATCTTGATCCGACAAACCGAGAAACCATCCATGAATGACATCCTTCAAATCCACACGATTGTCGACTATGACATCGCTGATTGGAAGAGGAAAGTCATCCTTCGCAAGCAGCTGCTCGTGTCTCAGAAGTCCATACTGCATCCTAATCGAACCATTCTTCTTCGTGACCGGACTATATTCGCCACCCAATCCGGATGTTGAATTTCCGATGAATCCCGATTCTATGAGTTTTTCACTTCGCCAACGATTGTCAGAAGATTTGTGGACTAAACCGCCTTTGCGTTGCTTGACAGTTTGACATCCACCTTGATGTTGAGGCGATGTGTCGCCACATTAGGGTCGAAGTCCCGCATGTCTTTGAACTCCGTAATACATCGATATACTCCCCGATTAGGGCTTATCAACTCTTCCTTCTCTTCCGAGGGAAGAGTATTGCGATGTTTATGAGCTTAGGACGCTCTTCATCACCCATATTAACTCGACTACTCTCGCCCTAGTGGGGGTTCTTTGTTCAATCTATTCCCAAACCGCTCTTTGAGTTGATGGATCCATGGGTCTTCCCATGTTGGCATATCTTCATCATCCTCAATAGTAGCGATCAATCGAAGCCATATTTGATATCAAAGCCTTGAACGCTTCTCCCAGGCGGTGTCGGAATCCCAAGTCAAGAATCGGACGAATGTCCGCCTCATCGGGTGGATTATTATCAACCAGCCATGAGCATTCATCCTCTCGAGGAGGATTCAGATCCCAATCCCCTTCTAAAGGCATAGTAGTTATCCGGCTTCCCTCTGGGACATAAGTCGCTTGAGGGACTCGAGGACCCTCCAAAACATAGACCTTCTCCTTGTTCAAGTTCCACTTCTTCATGATACCTGTCTCTCGACTATATCTCAATGTGTGGAGGATAGGCCCATTGTCATCTTCATCTTCTTCTAAGAAATGATTCTGCTGCTGAACCGTGATTCCTTTTCCCAGAACCAAGTCTTTTTCACCACTTGATCTTCGGGATGACGAGTGTTGTCCCAAAGGAGTCTCGAACGCTTTTGTGTAAAGCAAAATGACCGATTGGTAGGTGCAACTCCGATTGTTGTATAAACCCATCACATCATTCAAAGATAAAGGGTACTCTAAATCGCCATTTATTGATTCATCTATTTGCCAATTACAATGTTCATCCGACGATTCTTCATCGCCAAGATTGATTACAAGGGTACAATGTCATTTAAAACAAAACCACCACTATAATCAAGCCCGCAGACGCCTTCTTCACCGCCGCCCGCTGCCGATGATTCGCCGACTCATTATCAGAGGAGAGAATCAAGAAATTCTCCATCCCCTTAAACGTTGTTTGTCCGCGACCACCGCCTTGACTCATTATTCGTGTTCACATATTTGAGACACCGATGAAGAGTAGATGGGACTATAACGCTACCGGATCCAAGGTCCACCCAACAATAAGTTATAGGAAGTCTCTCACAATCACATAGCAGTGACTTCGACTTTAAGTCTCCCCATTCGGCACTTTATCCGATTTTACCAAGCTCGAGACCGCCGGTGTTAAACCAGATATCACAGCTCGTTGATGCCATTTCGTCGCGGAATTCCAAGGTGATACATGAGGCGCAGGGCATGATGCTCACAATGAACCCCGGATCGACTTGGATCCGCTAACTTCACCGAGCCAATATACCCCGTGGAAGTATAGCGCCTACCGTGCTTGGAATCCTCGCCCCAAATCCTCCTTTGTAAAGTAATGTAGGGAAGTGTTTCCGCTAGTTGTCAGACTAAGTCAATTCTTCCTCGACTCGCTTAACCGGGTGAGGAAGACTTCAATCGCCTAGAGCCTCTTGTAAGGCTTCCTGCTCCTTCGACACCGGAGCAACTCAGAGAGTTATTCTAGCCGATGTTTGCCAATTGGGCCATGACATCAAAGCGTATGGAGAGCTCGATGTTCCTGCCTATCCCTTACAATCAGCATTGAATCGACCGCCGAGTTGAGCTCCCCGACCGAGGTCGCTTCTCCTTTGCCCCTTTTTCTTTAACAGCCTATTTGTCGTTATCCTTTCTCCCGCCGAGTGAGAGGGGTCGGCCACCCCCAGCTCTAACAGCCGCTTTCTGCTTGATTCGGATTTTCCTGATACTTGTAGTCAGATTCGTCCGCTTCCTGGCAAAGACCTCATGCTCTTCTTCGTAAAATTGAAGGTCGCCACTTCTTCATCGCCCTTCTCGAATTGTCGCTTGATGGCATAGTTTGCCTTTTCCCTTGACTTTTTGGTCAAGATGTAGTCCACTGATCATCTTCCAAAGAAGTCGGGGGACACAAAGGATTTCTCCATTTGTCGCCGCGGCATAGCCCCTTCTCACGCTGTTCGTGAGGATCCTCATTCACCATCTTCATTCCTACCTTTACAATCGGCGCCGGTGGAACCAATCCAACGGAACTGATCCGGCTTATAGAGACTACATTTGCTCCCACCCTTCTCTTTAGAGGGTTTCGAGTAATGACTCCAACATCGCATCAAGGCTTGAATCTTGTCCTTGAGATGGTAGCGTAATTGTTAGGATGATGTATCACCAGGTGGTAAGCATTTAGGATCCAGAACCTTGTTTGCCTCCTCTGGTTCACAATCGGGGCAACCGATTTTGTTGTTCTCCGTAAGGTATTTGAAGATGCCCTAACTTCCTCGCCTTTGAACGAGTAAGTCTTGGGAAACTCGAGCCCAAGGTTTCGATTCCGAGTTTGTTGGCCTTATCGGGCTGGATTGCCGTGGTGCACGCTGTTACGGCCGGCCGTTGTGGTTGCGTACCGAACGCTTGATTACGCTTACAAACTTTGCCGGCGCTTTACCTCTCACGCGGGTAAAATTCGCTTGTTCGTGTTCGGCACCGGTCTTTTCGCTTTCCTCCTAAGGAACCTTTCAGTTTGCCTCACTTAACCTTCAAGTCCTTCCACGCTATAGATGGCCGCCCCCATCGCTTCAAGCACATCTATCGCATGTTATTGTGGCAGTGTCTGAGGATGAATTCCTCTCCGCTATCGGATCCCCGCATTCATTGCCTTATTTCAACCTCTTGACGGTTATCCATCGCTTCTGCCTTTTCGCTTTCGTCCAACAAAGACCGATGGATACCTCTGTCATCGCCGAAGAAATGGTGAGAAACATGGCCCATATCATCCCAGCTATTAACGCTCCCCTCGGTTTGAGACGGCCGTATCGTCACGGAAGTCGGTTTGATTGTCATTGATTTGAATTTGCTTACGCTTTCTTTGGCCTACAACAAAAATTCAAACAAAAGAAATGCTTTTATTTTAAGGCGCATAATGAAAATCAAAAAGATTACAACTTTTTCCTCAGATGAACAAACACAGGATCTCTCTATATCGAGGTCCTCGCCATGGGTTCTTTGCCCGTGCCGGGACTTTTGTGTCCGTGGACCACCGCGCAATTCGATCCGTAGAGACCCGTTCGAACTACAGATAAAGGCTCGCTTCACAAGGAAACGGTTACCGAGGGGATCACACTCACGGCGAGAGGATCGCCTCAGGGATCACACCTTAAGGAGAGGATCGCCGAGCGGTGAGATCTACTACTAGAGAAATCACAAGACTATCCCCGAGGTTAAGACGGCTTAACCTAGAGGGTATCTCAGAGTTCGATCCGAATTCAGTACTCCGCTTGTAGATCGACGCCGACTAGACTTGTGTCGGCTGCTCGAACGGCAAGGCCGACGCCTCGTGATCTCGTGGAGAACTCTTCAAGAAATCCAAAATCCCAAGCCCGGTTCTCTAACTGCATCCACTGAAAGTCCAAGACCCCCTATTTATACAATGGAGGGGGTGTGCCGGCCACCTGGTGGCTCTGCCACTTGCTGAGCCACCTCGCCACTTGTTTCAGGTGGCTCGCCAAATAGCCTCCTCGCCACTTTGTCGAGGGCACTCGCTGTTGGCTGGTTTGGCTAGCGAAGCCGAGCACTTTGGCCACTTTCTTCCGGTTTACCGCGGCGCCAGTTTTGCTTCCGCCGCTTTCGCAAGCCCGCCGATTTCGTCATTCTCTGTCTTCCGGCTTAGTTTTGTTCGAGAATGTCGCCGCTGGGTTTGAGTCCGGTTCGATCAACTTTCAGAGCTTAAGCGCCCGCTTGCATTGACGGACTGGCACGTTGATTCCGCCTCGCCAACGCTTAATCAACCGCGACGCCGTTTCATTGGTTCGTGACGCCTTGCCGACTCACTTCATGTTTCGCCGACTCACGACGCTTTTGGCGTGGACGATTTTGGCGACGCTGGTTTGTCGAATGGATCGTTAGTTGCCAACCCACCGCCACGAAGTTTCGCTCGCACCGATAAGCAATTTTTATGCCTACAGATACCCTCCAAAGCCGCCTCGCCTCGATTCTTGATGAGTCCGATGCTTTTGACATGATGGTTCCCGCCTTCACGCCGAGGGTCCTGAAAAGATAGCTTCAAGTCTTCGATTCTTTCAGATCATCCGCCTTTGTAGGATTCGATAAGATCACTTGCTGCATTTATTGTCCGACCGCTTGTTATCTTGATTTGAAGCCGGTGGGTAAGTTTTGTTTGTAACTCGGCTCGCTGGTCGCTTGTTTGACTAACCATCGACTTTGACTTCTCCGTATGTCGGCGAATCCTTTGTTGGCTTACACATTGGTCGTTTCAGTACATGGAATTTCATAACCCTCAATCGGCTAATTCTTCCGCATCACGCGGTGTTGTTGGTTTAACCACAAATGAGGACTAATCTTTTCATGGAGATATCCTCCAAGGATTCCTTTGTCAAACAAGAGACCATTTGGCTTCCAACCATCGCCCTAGCCTTCAATCGGCAAGTGCGATGCTTTGACCGCTAGTTGGGATGTGATTATCCACGGTGGGTGAAGTTTCTTCGGACCGACACGTTGTCCGTGTCGCCATGACTTTCAATGCCTCGCCGATTATTCTCTCTTGATATTATGGTGGAGGAAATTAAGGGTTATCGAAGTCCTTAAGAATATGGATTTATTCTCCGTGAACTCCTCGCTGAAAATTTGGAAACAGCTTTATACTGTAATCCTAGTTGAGTAGGATTAGGCGACCGCTGATCGGCGCCGATGCGTAATCCACGATCGAAGTTATCCCTAAGAATATTTGTGAGAATATTCTTCCGGAACTTCACAAATTAGGAAACAGCTTTATACCGTAATCCTAGTTGAGTAGGATTAGCGACGCTGATTTGCGCCGGTGCACCGCACGATCGAAGTTATCCCTAAGAATATTTCTTGTGAGAATATTCTTCCGAACTTCTCACAAATTAGGAAACAGCTTTATACTGTAATCCTAGTTGGAGTAGGATTAGGCTTAATGCTGATTTGCGCCGGTGTACCAAGACGATCGAAGTTATCCCTAAGAATATTTCTTGTGAGAATATTCTTCCTGAACTTCTAACAAATTAGGAAACAGTACTGTGAATCCTAGTTGAGTAGGACTGGCTTAACGCTGATCGGGCGCCTAGGGAATTCGCCATGAGGTGTTATCCTCGCCAATAAACCTTCTAATCTTTCCCAATATAGCGAGGAATTAGGAGCCAATCAACGGACTGATGGCAATCGCTTTTGATATCCTGATAAGGTTCCATTAGGACTCCTAATTAGGCTGATTAGAGTCCTATTAGAATTGATTTGGGCCCCAATTAGAATTCCTACTTCTTGCCAAATAGGAGTCCTTGTTCAAAGAGGATTGGGTCCATATGGGTTGTTATAAATACCCATAATCCCTCCTTTCTTCCTCGACCTAGGCCGCCCCCTCTCTGCTTTCCTCTTGTTTTCTTCCGCTACCGCTCTGCCTCCAATCAACGGTATGTGCACGAGGGTTTTGTAAATTCTTTTTCTTTTCTTTCTTTCTTTTTTTTTCTTTTGCGCGGCAGCGAAAATCGACAAGACGGGATCGGCTGCCGACGGTGGCGACGATCGGTCACTGGCGCCGCAAGATGGTCGGGTGGCGGCGCCGGCGCCTGGTGCCCCGGCTGCCTGGCACTTCGTCACGGCCTAAGACGTGCTCGGCAAGATTGGCCGCCGCCGGGTAACGCCTCGGTGCGCCGCTCGCCGCTACTGGCAGACGGCCTGGCAAGCCAGTCG
The DNA here is from genome assembly GCA_012295165.1 of Asparagus setaceus. Lineage (NCBI taxonomy): Eukaryota > Viridiplantae > Streptophyta > Magnoliopsida > Asparagales > Asparagaceae > Asparagus > Asparagus setaceus. The sequence goes on along the minus strand of WHSE01000077.1, from coordinate 3,677 downwards.
CACGGCGTACCGGCGCCGCCTGGCCGGTGGTTCGGGCGCTATCGGTTGTTGTGACCGGATCGCTTTTTTCAAGCTTTCTTTCTTTAATTTTGACCGCGATATCGACTTTATTTGTCTTCTTTTGCGCTTCCGGCGTCGCTGGAAGATCACGCGCTTCGAGGAGTCGATCACCAAGACGGCGCTGCGGAATGCACGCCTCCTTCTTCGTGGTGCGCCAATACATCATATTCTCGTGCATATATGCGTTGTATCCCCGCTTCGTTTCTCCTTTGAGGTATTGGGAAGAGCCGAATCCTCCTTTGTGGGGACCGACGCCTTGATTGTGCACGCTCATTATGACCCCGCTTCGTTTCTCCTTTGTGAGGCGATTGGAAGAGCCGAGATTCTCCTTCGAGGATTGAGGCTTCAAAGATCACCCGCTCGACAAGCGACGGGAGCGACACACTCAGATTTCGCCAGAACGGATATATTGCCGCTGATTACGCGGCTATATTTATCGCTTCTCCCGTATTTAATACGATGAAATCGTTATACCGCTATAAGGTCGCGGACTCAATCTCATGGGTTTCGAGAAGAGTTCTACGCCTTTATATCGCTTCCTTTTTCAAGATATTCCTCCTAAATGATCTGTTAACCCTTTGTTCTCTTGTGGTAGCGGATGTTCGATTATTCGCCTACTTCAAGGCTCCCAATGTCAAGTCTCGATTCTAAGGTCATCCGAGAAGGCCTTTTCCACCGAGGAAGCGAACCGCAGCCGAGGCTTAACACCCCATGAAGAAACCCGCTGGCTCGAGCCTACTATCATATTTCTCGATGACGAAGTTTGAGGGATCGCTTCCATCATCCGGCCCACCGCCCCTTACGTACCTTTGGCCGAAACCAGATTTCCCGACTCTTCGAGTATAGGGCCGGTGGAGGCCCTAGTTAATCTTGACGACCACTTCCACGATTCAACCTATCGCCGAGATTGCCCCGGCAAAACCGCCGCTCCCCTCGACCGCTCGGATGGTCTCCTTCTCCGTTAGAGAATGGTTTGAAACAGCGATCTCTATTATCGAGGTTAGATGGGCAATTTTATGGTCTTCACCATTCATATTGAGTATCTTGGAGGAAATTCAGCGGTTGGTGGCCCTCAAGTTAATCGCAGAGCAAAGCTCACTAGTCGGCTAACTCTCGCACCGTGGAGAATTTAGCCTTTTGAATCATGCGATGAGGTGATACGACTCATCAACGGCTCTGATCAATTCTCGTGAACGCCTTCATGAGAGGAAAATATCGAGCAAGAGATCATTTTTCGAACTCATATGAGCCGAAGGCCGCTTGGCCGTGATAAACTTGTACCACACCCATGTCGAACGCAGTGAATCAAGACTGCTCAAGGGGAGAAGACGCTGAAGAATTTCACACGGAGTGCACCGTAGTCCAGATGTCATCAACGCGGAGAAGCAAGTCCTCGAGGCGAGCAAGGCGGGAACACGCCCGCTATTGCCGCTAACTCAAGAGGAACTTGAGAAGGAAGCCAAGGCTCGGGTTCGAAAGCATCCAGAGGAAAATTAGCCAGCCAAGGCCGACCTTGCTTCTTTCACATTATTGATTGCGCCAATGAAGTCTCATGTGCATGGAGACTTTCGTTTCTTTATTCAACCGTGTCGTTATGATTTTATTTATTATCATAACTTTGTTTGAATCAATTGTCTCACAATTGTAGCTCCTTTATATTTGCTTCAAATGAATAAGATCCATCCCTTTCATTATTTATTATGATTCTTTTACTGGCCGTAAATAATTAACCATAATACTTATAGGATTTTTGGCAAACCCTCACCATCAACGGGTTTGATTAGCCTTTACCAACCACCGCTTGAGTTGGGCTAGCGTATGGATTATCGATCCGCTCCAAGACGCGACGCTGTGCTAAAAGAATGAAACTCTTCTAGACTTGTTGCTATGATATTGAATACATAGGCTTCAGACTCTTTACGGGCAAGAGACCACCCGGCAACGCTGCAGTTACACGTAGACTCATCCCTTCTTAGGCTTCGGGATGAAATACCCTAATCAAACTCGTGTCTTCTTCAATCTAAAAGACTAAACCGCAACGCGTGAGCGCTGGCTTTATCCCTTCTTAGGCTTCGGATAAAATACCCCGTAATCGAACTCGTGTCTTCTTCAATCGAGAAAGACTAAACCGCAACGCTGCGGAGGCGCTGACTTTAGGGTTATTGGCCAACCCCCTCAACGGGTTTGATGAGCCTTTACCAACTACCGCTTGAGTTGGGCTAGCGTATGCGGATTATCCGATCCGCTCCGCATGACGCTAGCAAGAATGAGACTCTCTTAGACTTAATGCTACGATGTTGAATAATGTAGGTTTCGCCTTTTCACCGGAAGACTAACTCGCAACGCTGTTAGGCGCTGGTTTTATCCCTTCTTAGGCTTCTCGGATGAAATACCCTGAATCAAACTCGTGTCTTCTTCAATCGGAGAAAGACTAAACCGCAACGCTGTGAGGCGCTGGCTTTATCCCTTCTTAGGCTTCGGATAAAATGCCCTTAATCAACTCGCGTTTCTTCAATCTGAGAAAGACTAAACCTAACGCTGCGCAGGAGTATGCTGGCTTTATCCCTTCTTAGGCTTCGATAAAATGCCCTAATCGAACTCGTGTCTTTCATCGGAGAAAGACTAAACCGCAACGCAGGAGGGCGCTAGCTTTATCCCTTCTTAGGCTTCGGATAAAATGCCCCAGAATCAACTCGGTGTCTTCTTCAACCGAGAAAGACTAAACCGCAACGCTGTGAGGCGCTGGCTTTATCCCTTCTTAGGCTTCGATAAAATGCCCCAAGATGAACTCTTGTGTCCCTTTTGACCGGAGAATGACTGAACCGATTAAGATTGATTGAGGTGGAGAGAAGGAACTTTATGTTCGCTTTCTCTATGAGACCACAGCGTGGGCCCTCAGGGAATTGAAAAGACTCGTGTGACCTTCAGCGACAACCCGGTCTGAAAATCCCTACAAGATACCTTCACCGGGCCACCTAGAGAGAGATGGAACTAAGAGTGATCTCCACTCGAGAACCGAAGAGACTCGTGACCTTCAGCGGACAACCCGGTCTCCGAAAATCCCTACAGATACCTTCACCGGGCGCTACCTAGGAGAGAGATGGAACTAAGAGTGGGATCTCCACTCGAGAACCGAAGAGACTCAGTGACCTTCAAAGGACAACCCGGTTCCGAAAATCCCTACAAGATACCTTCACCGGGCTACCTAAGAGAGAGATGGAACTAAGAGTGGGATCTCCACTCGAGAACCGAGACCTGTGACCTTCAAAGGACAACTTGGTTCAAAACCCTACAAGATACCTTCACCGGCGCTACCTAGAGAGAGATGGAACTAAGAGTGGGATCTCCACCGAGAACCGAAGAGACTCAGTGACCTTCAAAGGACAACCCGTCTCGAAAATCCCTACAAGATACCTTCACGGCGCTACCTAAGATAAGAGATGGGACCCTCCGCTTATCACTAAAGGATTTTACGCTTGGAGAGGAAGAATTTTATATTCTATCTCCCAAGGAAAGGAATTTTGAGGGCCTTTGTTCATAGAAGGAATCAAGAGGGGATTTTGGTAATGTACCGTAAAATTGTAGACCCACCACAAGGAATTTGATCGTGGGGAAAT
>WHSE01000076.1:0-71078 GCA_012295165.1 Asparagus setaceus | reverse complement strand
CAATTTGCTTGGTTATTGGAAAGGATGATTGTTGAACGAGTTATCAAAAGGAGAAGGAGTTTATTCTGGTTCAGTGTTTTGAATAGGAGAAGAAGAAGATAGAGCTTGATCAGGAGGCATTCTAACTTGATTATCGACCTGTTTCCCTGACTGTGGTGTATGGATTGCATTCACTTAAGCTGGGCAGGTTGGACTCAATCAAGTGTCTCTAGAGTTTGTAACAAGTTGACTCGAAAATTTTTTCTTCTCTCTTTCACTTACGGCACTAGCTAGTTGACCAAGTTTGATTTCTAACCTAGCTATGGCTTAAGTGTTGGAATTGAGCATTTGACCGGTTGTCTGCATGAAGGAATTTAGAGTGTTAGATGACTAAGTCAACATGTTGATGATTTGTGTAGAAGCTTTGATCATGGCTTCTAAACCCTTCTCTACAATACTACAATGTCTCTCATGATCGAATTCGTGGAATAGGATTTCTGATTGATTTTGAAGAGACTCTCGCATGCATTGGGTTGTGAATCTGCACATGAACAACACGTGAGAGGATCAAGTTGGGATCTCCGGTGATTCCTCAAGCGATCAAGTCATTGATGAACTTGAGTGGAGAAGAGGTGTGAGTATGAGGTGTTAATTTGCAAAAGATTGCTTACCTTAGCGATGGACAACACTTTTCCTTTATAGCAAATCCTAAGGGGCGGTTGTATAACCGGTAAGTCTATGACTCGGTCGTGACTACTTTATAGGTGTCATGCTGAGAGAGTGTTTGGGTCGAAAGTTGGTTCCATTTGTAAAACTTGAAAAATTACACTTTTGGTTCTCGGTTACAAAGAAATTAAATAACTCTCTCAAACTTCGAACAAAAGACACTACAAGTGTAGATCTCCTATTTTGTGGGACTTTGCCTGTGGGGGGCGTAATCCGTGGACCAGAGCGGCGATCGTCGAATCGGCGGGGTTTAGTTGATGCTTCGCAAAACAAGAACCGGCAAATATCTTAGCAAAGTAAGATATCTACTCTTCTCAAGAATAAGTCAAAGCTTAAACTTCGAGGAATCTCCGGTGTGAATCGTGTTCTTGAACTCAGGAAGCTTGGATCTCTCGATTGCCCCTTTCGGATGGCCGACCTCACCCCAGTGGACATAGGAGGGTATTTATAGTCTTTGGGAAGCGTGCCCTCGAAGAAACACAAGTGTCATAAGTGCTCCACATTTGCGGTTGGCGGCGTCAGTGCCTACGCGGCTGCCATGCTGGCGGCGGTGTGAGCTACCTGCTAGCGGCGGTATGAAACGCCTCGTGGCGGCGAACAATATGGAACTGCCTAAGCTAACTAGCGAGGAAGTGTCGTCCCTCCGGCTATTGTAACGGTTTCATTTGCTTTTTGGCGCGATTAAATGCCTAAATTACGCCTAGTGGCGTATCTTCGGCGATGTAACCGCACATTAAAGTATTTGAGCGTCTCTGCGATAAAGTTAAGTGGGCCCCACCGGCATTGATTTAGACCCTTCAAGAGCTCGTTTCAAGTATTCTAAGTAAGTGCCTGCGCTAGTTGCGAGACACATCAAGTGTCGCTGGTGGCGCCCAACAATGTCGCTAGTAGCGAGACACATCAAATCTCGCTCATGGCGAGACACACAAAAATGTCACGCTAACGGCGAGACATAAGCAAAGATGTCGCTCATGGCGAGGCACAAACCGATCTCGCCGCGTGGCGAACAATCTTCTCATGTGTTGACTTCTTGAGATTTCGACGGCGTTGTCCCGATCTTCTCATAATTTAGTCATATTTGAAGTTCTTGGCAATTTTGATGCCTACAGATACCCCCTCAAAGTTTTCGACTCCTCGTATTTTATCGAGTGCGGAATACTTTGGATAAGATCTGCTTGCTACGTTCGCGTTGAACTTTGTAGAAGAGGCCCATGTTTTGCTTGGTTTCTTGAACCACGGCTCTGCGACGTCGTACGACCATACTTTGGGATCAATAACTGTTGCATTTGTATTTGAATTGGTTGAAATGTCGAAGTCGATTTTGGACTAATCATCTTCATCTTGAAAGTCATCGCTTGGGTTGTGATTGAGATGCCTTTAGAATCATTTAGAGACTATTGCAGCTTGTTTGTGTTTTCTCTTGGGGCGAAAACGAACCCGTTGTGTCTTCTCTTGGGGCGAAAACGAACCCGTTGTGTTTTCTCTTGGGGCGAAAACGAACCCGTTGCTGGAGTAGACCTCTCATTCATAAAAGGAATCGAGAGGGATTTTGACCATGGTCCTAATCGTAGGAAGGTTTGACCAGATAGGAATTTTGAGACAATCCTAACCGCCTAAGGTTTGATCGCCATTGTGGAAGTGGACCTCTCGCTCATGGAAGGAATCGAGAGGAGATTTTGATTATGGTCCTAAGCGTAGGAAAGTTTGACCAGATAGGAATTTTGAGACAATCCTAACTGCCGGAAGGTTTGATCGCTCAATGTGGAAGTGGACCCTGCTCATGGAAGGAATCGAGAGGAGATTTTGATTATGGTCCTAACTGTAGGAAGGTTTGACCAGATAGGAATTTTGAGACAATCCTAACCGCCTAAGGTTTGATCGCCAATGTGGAAGTGGACCTCTGCTCATGGAAGGAATCGAGAGGAGATTTTGATTATGGTCCTAATCGTAGGAAGGTTTGACCAGATAGGAATTTTGAGACAATCCTAACCGCCGAAGGTTTGATCGCCAATGTGGAAGTGGACCTCTGCTCATGGAAGGAATCGAGAGGAGATTTTGACCATGGTCCTAACGTAGGAAGGTTTGACCAGATAGGAATTTTGAGACAATCCTAACTGCCGGAAGGTTTGATCGCTCAATGTGGAAGTGGACCTCTGCTCATGGAAGGAATCGAGAGGGATTTTGATTATGGTCCTAATCGTAGGAAGGTTTGACCATGATAGAAATTTGAGACAATCCTAACCGTCAAGGTTTGATCGCTCAACACGAAAGTGGACCTCTGTTCATGGAAGGAATCGAGGGATTTTGATTATGGTCCTAATCGTAGGAAGGTTTGACCAGGATAGGAATTTTGAGACAATCCTAACTGTCGGAAGGTTTGATGCTCAATGTGGAAGTGGACCTCGCTCATGGAAGGAATCGAGAGGGATTTTGATTATGGTCCTAACCGTAGGAAGGTTTGACCATGATAGAAATTTGAGACAATCCTAACCGTCAAGGTTTGATCGCTCAATGTGGAAGTGGACCTCGCTCATGGAAGGAATCGAGAGGGATTTTGATTATGGTCCTAAGCGTAGGAAGGTTTGACCATGATAGAAATTTGAGACAATCCTCTGTCGGAAGGTTTGATCGCTCAACACGAAAGTGGACCTCTCGTTCATGGAAGGAATCGAGAGGATTTTGATTATGGTCCTAGCGTAGGAAGGTTTGACCATGATAGAAATTGGAGGCGATCCTAAGCGTCGGAAGGTTTGATCGCTCAATGTGGAAGTGGACCTCTCGTTCATGGAAGGAATCGAGAGGATTTTGATTATGGTCCTAGCGTAGGAAGGTTTGACCATGATAGAAATTTGAGACAATCTAAGCGTCGGAAGGTTTGATCGCTCAACTGAAAGTGGACCTCTGTTCATGGAAGGAATCGAGAGGGATTTTGATTATGGTCCTAACCGTAGGAAGGTTTGACCATGATAGAAATTGGAGGCGATCCTAGCTGTCGGAAGGTTTGATGCTCAATGTGGAAGTGGACCTCTGTTCATGGAAGGAATCGAGAGGGATTTTGATTATGGTCCTAAGCGTAGGAAGGTTTGACAAGGCGATATTTGAGACAATCTTAATCTGTAGGAAGGTTTGATCGCTAAATCTCGAAAGTGGACTCTCGCTCATGGAAGGAATCGAGAGGGATTTTGATTATGGTCCTAATCAGGAAGGTTTGACAGTGCGATATTTGAGACAATCCTAATCAGGAAGGTTTGATCGCCAACTCAAAGTGGACCTCTCGCTCATAGATTATCCACCCCAGCTTTCTTTGCAAAACTAGGCTGCATTCATTTAGAATAGTTTATACTCATATTCCTATTGGAGTAAGAAGGAGAAGCAGTTTAACCTCTTGTACTCATCGGAGGATAGGTAGCAGTTTATACTCATATACCTGTCGGAGTGTCGGAGGAGCAGTTTAACCTCTTATACTCATCGGAGGATTTAAGAAGGAGGAGCAGTTTAACCTCTTGTACTCATCGGAGGAATTAAGAAGGAGGAGAAGTTTAACCTCTTATACTCATCGGAGGAATTAAGAAGGAGGAACAGTTTAACCTCTTATACTCATCGGAGGAATTCCTCATTCGGCTTATTTCACGCTAAGACGCATTCACTGGGCTTGGATGATGGCCTTGAGAGCTAAGCAATCCTTAGTAGGATGGAGGATCCTCCTGTGGTACGCACAGTATTTAGGGTCCGAAGTCTTGTCAGCCTCCTCTTGATTTGTAATCGGAGGCAACTTGATTTTGTTGTTATCAAGAAGGTGTTTGAAGATGATTGGAACTTCTTCGTCTCTGAAAGAATATGTCCTGTGGAATTCTGATTTAGAAGCTTTTTGGTGCGATCGTTGTTGCGACGTTTGACTAATAGCAGTCACAGATGCCTTTCCTCTATTACGAGAGGAAAAATTTACTGGAGGGTCACCGCACTTTCTTTCCTCTTTCTTCCTTCGAGGAAACGCTCGGCTTGTTCTCCTCGTATTTTGATCTTTCCATGTAGTTGGCGGACGACCCCATGACTTCCAACGATCAATGGAAAGATTATTGTGGCACGTCCGCAATATGAATTCCTCGGTGATTGGATCTTTGCAGTTTATGGCCTTATTGCGGAAACGCTTAACGAAAGTGTCAATTGTCTCCCCATTCTTCTGCTTTTCATCCAAGAGGGTTCCAATCGAGACTTCGGTGTCGTCATCGAAGAAGTTGCTGAGGAACAAATTTTCTATGTCACCCCAGCAGTTAATGCTCCCAGCTTTGATTCTTCGATACCAATCGAAGGCAGCCCCGCGAAGGGTACCGACGAATGACCGAACCATCAAAGGCTCGTTTCCTGAGATCACCCCCAAATGTGATTTGAAGTAAATCAGGTGTTGTGTAGGTGACCCTCTCCCGTCAAATGGCGTGAAGTTGATCAAATTGAATTTCGCGGTAAGGAATTGAATCCCACTCTCTAGGATATGGACACGGATACCATTTTTGACTTCCTCGGACATCAAAGCATTGATTTTATCTTCAAGCTCTTTCATCCTTTCGCCATCATCCTCCCCTTGTTTTGGATCGCCCAATAGGAGGAATTGGACCATTTCCACCTTGAGCACCCGATGTTTTCTTTGGAGGTTGATCAACAAATGTGTTCATCTATCTCCAATCATCGCCTTCGACATTATGGGCATTATGGTGGGTAACTCCACCTTGTTGACGGATTCAGCCGTTGATCGACCCGTGTTGTGCAACCGTATGGGTTTGCAACTCCCTCATCTGTTGCATGGCTAGCTCCATCTCTGTTCTCATTTCGGCCTTAAGCTCTTCTCTTTGCTTGGCTAAGGCTTCTTGTAACATTTGAGCCAGGACATCGGGAGTAATGGTAAAAGCTTCTCTGGGATGGCGACCAACACTTGACATTGTGTCATCGGAAGCTATCGCCGAATTGATGCTAAGCTTCGCCATCGATGACTCTCCCTCATGCATCCTTCTATAGTCTGCGCTGGGTAGCTCGCAATTGTAACCGAGACATTCTTTGAGATGAGACCCAACCTTTCCTCCAGAGTGAAGTCGATCTCGTGATCCGCCACCGGTCCTTTCCCTTTGTTCACCATGTTGATAGTCACTTCGAAACTCATCAAACCGATGGATGATCTTTCTTCTTCGATGTCGCCTTGACCGTGGCTCGTGATCTTCCGCTAACAGTGAAAGCCGCTCAATACCGAGGCTCTTGTGGGTGAGCGCTCGACTCGTAATGCACACATCCCGATAATCGTCTTAATCGGTTTTGCACATGAGCAAGAACAATCTATTTCGTCGATCGTCCCTCGTGTTGCTACCCCCAACTGATGATGTGGTTGGTGTGGGTTATTGCAAATTGCACTTCCACCCCAAGTGTAACGTTGTCCTTAATGGAGGACACGCTTTTTGGGGACGTCGATCATTGACTTGGGAAGCACTTTTGACGCTTTAACTTCATCTCGAAGTTGTCTTGGCATGGATCATAAGTGTTTTATTATCCCTTAGACTTCAATGAAGTCACACGCCAAATTCTTCCTTTAGTAGATTCGCGACTTTATGGATGCTCAAACGAGATGCAATTGGAATTCGAAGCCCGAGATGTTTCAGCTGCTCTAACTCTTCGACCGGGTAATCCAAACGATTCTTCATTGGTATTTTGCCTTTATTTTCGAAATGGGAGGCACATTAAACACCGGTTGACGGATTTCGCTTAACGGTTGATACCACCAAAAGTGAATGAAAGGCTGAAAACCAAATTTTCTCAATTCTGCCAAGGCATGGAAGGCCTCACCGCCGCGGCAGCTTCATGCCGTCACGGGCTGGTGCGCTTTACACCGCCTCGCTGGCTGGCGAGGGTGCTTAGGTTGCCTGGCTTAGCCGAGGCAGTTCAGCCGCCCGGTGAAGAATGTTGGAGGCAAAGTCTTGAGCCGATTTTGATGTTGCCTCGACCCAAACTTTGTGATTTTGAGTCATTCCCCGTTGAATTCGACCGCTTTATGAACAACAAAGACGCGTTCTCGAGCAAAGCGCACGGCGCTTTGAGCTCCTTCCTGTCAATCGGTCCTTTTGACGAGATTCCATTCTTCCTGGCGTGAGTGCCGACGGGTTGAAGGCCAGTAATTTGTTGACGCCTTTGATCATGTGAGTTCGTCTCGATAGTGAACTCCATCCGCTCGACTCCTGGGCTTGGCTAATTGACGAGCCATCTTTTGACGCCGCCTTTGGCGAAGCTCTTCGCCGATGGCTTCAGATCTTCGTTGCTAACGAGGAAAGCCGTTCGAATCTTGAGGCTCTTTGTGGGTGGCGTTCGACTCGAAACGGACACATCGATAACGGCGTCTTAATCGGTTTTGCACATGAGCAAGAACAATCTATTTCGTCGATCGTCCTCTTTCGTGTGTTGCTACCCCGGCGATGATGTGGTTGGTGTGGGTTATTGCAAATTGCACTTCCACCCCAAGTGTAGCGTTGTCCTTAGTGGAGGACGTCTTCTTTGGGGCGTCGATCATTCGACTTGGGAAGCACTTTGGCGTTTTAACTTCATCTGGCGAAGTTGTCTTGGCATGGATCATAAGTGTTTTATTATCCTTGTGACTTCCGAGTCACACGCCTCAAATTCTTCCCTTTAGTAGATTGCGGACCCCTTGCGGGATGCTCAAGCGAGATGCAATTGGAATTCAGGCTCGAGATGTTTCGGCTTGCTTTCGAACTCTTAATTTGGGTAATCCAAGCGATTCTTCATTGGTATTTTGCCTTTATTTTCGGTGTGGACCAAGGCGATTAAACAAAGTTGGCGGATTTCACGGCTTAGCGGTTGATACCTCGGTAGAAGAAGTGAATGAAAGGCGGAAAAACCAAATTCTCGAATTCTTGCCAAGGCATGGAAGGTGCCTGCATTGTTGGCGAAGGATTCTTCATCCGGCTGGCGGCGATTTATTACCCACCTTGCGCTGGCGGCTAAATTGTCGCTAAGCGAAGCTTTCGGTATCTCGGTGAAGAATGTTGCCGAGGCAAAGTCTTGAGCCGATTTTGATGTTGCCTTCGGGACCCAAACTTTGTGATTTTGAGTCGATTCCCTGGTTGAATTCGACTCCTGCGCCTTGCGAACAACAGCACGTGCTCGAGCAAAGCGTGCCGCGGCTTTTAGCGCTCCTTCCTTGTCAATCGGGTCCTTTTGACGAGATTCCATTCTTCCTTGGCGAAGTCTTGGCGGGTTGAAGCGGCGTAATTTGTTGGCGCCTTTGATCATGTGAGTTCGATGCGATAGTGAACTCCATCCGTCGACTCGGGGCCTTGGCTAGTGTGAGCCATCTTTTGGCGTCGTCTTTGGCGAGCTCTCTTCGTCGAATCGGTTGAGATCTTGTTGAGAGGAAATCGCCTGCATGCAAGGGAGCGAAAATCGTTGCACATCACAACGAACGAACCTCCCTCTTAGGGGATGAGATCCTCAGATGTTTGTGGGATGAGGAGGACTTCGATGTGGAAGAGGAGATATTCTTAATTTGGCTTGATCGAAGAAGTAGTCTAGTCCATCAACCATGAAGTGAAGCTGATGGCTGCAGAAGGTGACACAACGATCTCGGGCTCGAGACCGTTGGCTCCCCATTAATCGCCATCGTGTTTGGGTCGAAAGTTGGTTCCATTTGTAAAACTTGAGAAAATTACACTTTTGGTTCTCAGTTACAAAGAAATTAAATAACTCTCTCACAAACTCGAACAAAAGACACTACAAGTGTAGATCTCCTGTTTTGTGGGACTTTGCCTTGGGGGGCCATGTCCGTGGACCACCGAAGCGGCGATCGTCGAATCGGCGGGGTTTAGTTGATGTTTCGCAAAGGAAACAAGAACTTCAGCAAATATCTTAGCAAAGTAAGATATATACTCTTCTCAAGAATAAGTCAAAGCTTAAACTCGAGGAATCTCCGTGTGAATCGTGTTCTTGAACTCCGGAAGCTTGGATCTCTCTGATTGCCCTTTCGATGGCGACATCACGCCCAAGTGGACATAGGAGGGTATTTATAGTCTTTGGGAAAGCGTGCCCTCTGAAGAAACACAAGTGTCATAAGTGCTCCACATTTGCGGTTGGCTGGCGGCTTCAGTACCCTGGCGTAGCTACCATGCTTAGCGGTGTGTAGGCTACCTCGCTAGCGGCAGGCGGTATGAAACTGCCCTACGGCTGGCGAGCAATATGAGCTGCCTCGCTAACTAGCGGCGGTGTCGTCCCTCGGTACTTTATGCGGTTTCATTTGCTTTTTAGGCGATTAAATGCCTAAATTACGCTGAGAATTTGGCGATGTACCGCGCATTAAAGTATTTGAGCGTCTCTGCTGATAAAGTCAAGTGGGCCCCGGCATTGATTTAAACCCTTCAAGAGCTCGTTTCAAGTATTACGGGTGTCTGCGCCTGGCGAGACACAAATAGTACTGCTGGTTGCGAGACACATCAAGGTGTCTCGCTTCGTGGCGAGGCACCAACAAAGTCTCGCTAGTAGCGAGACACATCAAGGTAATACCGCTCATGGCGAGACACACACAAGTGTCTCGCTAACGGCGAGACATAAGCAAGTGTCTCGCTCATGGCGAGGCACAAACCGATGTCTCGCCTGGCGAGACAATCTTCTCATGTGTTGACTTCTTGAGATTTCGACGACGTTGTCCTTCGATCTTCTCATAATTTAGTCATATTTGAAGTTCTTCAGCAATTTTTGATGCCTACAAGGGGATGAGTCACCTAGGCGTTTCATGTGATCGTAAAGAGGAATGCATGGTGCTGATGATGTCCGATGAGTCATAAAGACTTTCAGGGCTGGAGCAATGACGACTCTGACCATGCATTCAATGTGTTAATGATCAACTGTCGGTGGGGGATTCGAGGACAAACCGCCTTGCGACTCGGTTCTGTGAGAAGGTCGACAAATGACGCCTTTCATCTCGGTCTTGTGAGCGGGCCGATAAATGACACCTTTTTACTCGGCCATCTTGGATTCGAAAGTTCTCGATCCGGCCTCATAGGGTGAAGAGGAGTAGGATCGACTCAACTAGTCAGTTTCGAGTAAGGAGGATTTTCGACTCGGCCCCTCTTAGGATTGGTCGAGTGTCGATGTTGCTCGAGTCGTCATGCCTAAGGCGAAGTCGATCTGATGTTTAATTAACATGAGACACGTGTCGGCTCCTGGGGGAGGATTAACACTTAGCCATTTCTATGATATAACAAATCTGTAAAGTGCAACTTATGAACTTAGTGATATTGGGCGATATCTATCAGTAAAAGTCATGCAAGAAACTTGACATCTAAAAAGTTGGACAGCGTACCTTCTGTTCGCGGTAAAAGTTAGTTTGTTATTCATTGCTTCGTTTGAACTTGCTTACAGCTTCTTTGGCCTACAACAAAATTTAAAAGAAATGCCTTTTAAAAAGTACAATGAAAATAAAAAAGATTACAACTTTCTCCTTAGTGAACAAACCACGAGGATCTACGTTATCGGGATCCTCGCCATGGGTTCTTTGCCCGTGTCGGACTTTTGTGTCCGTGGACCACCGCAATTCGATCAAGGTAGGACCAGGGTTACGGAACTTCTGAGGCGTAAAGGGGCTCGTTTCCGCGAAAGAAGCGAAGCGCTGAGGGATCACACTCCGCGAAGGAGGGATCGCTGCGGGGATCACACTCCGCGAAGGAGAGGATGGCGGGCGGGTGAGATCTACTAGGAGAAATCGCGCTATCCACGAGATTAAAGCGAAGCTTAACCTAGAGGGTATCTGTAGTTCGACCAATTGATTACCTTCGGCTTGTAGATCGGGCGTCGGTGAACTTGTGCTCGTGGATCTCGCAAGAATTCTTCGAAGATCTCCAAATCCGCCTTAAAATCCAACCCAGATCTCAACCAAGCCCCGCCCAAATCCCCAAATCTCTCTTGAAGGCGGAGCCCTCGAAGATGACACCCCTTATACCAAATGAGGTGTTGGTGGCTCGACCACTTGGTAGAGCCACCTCATTAAGTGGTAGGGTGGCTACCATGGTGGGACCCACTCGACCACTTGGTAGAGTCACCTCGACCAAGTTGGTAGGAGTGGCTCGACAAAGTGGTAGGGTTCCAACCACTTGGCGGAGTTCCTCGACAAGTGGTAGGGTGGCTCGACCAAAGTGGTAGAACCATGACGCCACTTGGTAGAGGTACCTCGGCGATTAGCGCAGTCTGCCCCTCTCGCAGTTTTGTCGTTTTCCGTCGTTTTCGGCGTTTTTCATCTCGGGCTTAAGTTACATGCGTATTTGATTCGGGACTAATTCTTGGTTCGTTCGGCTCAGCGGTCTGAGATCCGATCGTCGTTCAAGTCGGTTTTAAAGTGCTTGTGACGCGTGGGTTCGCGCCGAGTTCCGCGTCTTAACGATTCGACGTCAGATCATTCGATGGGTTGTCATTCGCCGACTCCCGTCCGCGAGTTGGTTTAGGGATCTTGTAAGTATTTTTCAACGCCACAGATACCCCTCCAAAGCGCCTCGCCTCGATTCTTGATGAGTCCGATGCTTTGGACATGATGGTTCGACGCCCGATTGAGGGTCCCAAAAGATAGCTTCAAGTCTTCGATTCTTTCAGACCATCCAGTTCTTTGTAGGATTTCTGATAAGATCACGGTGCTGCATTTATTGTCTGACCGCTTGTTAAAATCTTGATTCGAAGCTGGTGGGTGAGTTTTGTTTGTAACTCGTGTCGGTTGGTTGTTGTTTGACTAACCATCAGACTTTTGGACTTCTCCGTATGTCGTCGAACTCGTTGTTGGCGACACATTGGTAATAATGAGTACATGGAATTTCATAACCCTCAATCGGCTAGTTCTTCCGTCATCACGTGTGTTGTTGGTTTAACCACAGCGGGAGGACTGATCTTTTCATGGAGATATCCTCCGAGGATTCCTTGTTGAAACAGGAGACCATTTGGCTTTCAACCATCGTCCTAGCCTTCGCGAGTGCGACGCTTTGACCGTTGTTGGTGTTATGATTATCCACGGTGGGTGAAGTTTCGTCATGACTTTCCTACTCGTCCGTTATTCCTCTCTTGGATATTATGGTGGGAGAAATTAGGGTTATCAAGTTATCCTTAAGAATATGGATTTATTCTCCGGGAACTCCTCGTTGAAAATTTGGGAACGGTTTATACTGTAATCCTAGTTGGAGTAGGATTAGGGGCTTAGCGTTGATTGGCGTCGATGTAATCCTACGATCGAGTTATCCTAAGAATATTTTTTATGAGAATATCCTTCGAACTCCTCGACAACTTAGGAAGCGGTTTATACTGTAATTCGATCAAGGTAGAGACCTGCCTGGAACTACAGACGTAGGGGCTCGCTTCACCAAGGAAACGGCTACCGAGGGGATCACACTCACGGAGAGGATCGCCCGGGATCACACTCACGAAGGAGAGGAGCGAGCGGGTGAGATCTACTAGGAGAAATCACGGGCTATCCCCTAGATTAAGACGAAGCTTAACCTAGAGGGTATCTCAGAGTTCGGACCAATTCGCCACCTTCCTGGGCCAGATCGCCGATCAACTTGTGCTCGTGGATCTCGAAGAATTCTTCGAAGATCTCCAAATCCGCTCTTAAAATCCAACCCAGATCTCATCCAAGCCCCCGCCCGAAATCCCCAAATCTCTCTTGAAGAAGCCGCACCCTCCTCGAAGATGACACCCCCATTTATACAACCTGGGTGAGGAGCCACATTTGCCGAGCCACCTAGCCACCGTCGAGGTGGCTCTACCATGGTTTACCCACCTCTACCACTTGTCTGAAGTCACCCCGCCTGTTGTCGAGGTGGCTCTTCCAAAGCGGAAAGGTTCTCTACCACTTCTGCCGAGGTTCCTCTGCCAAGTGGGTCGAGTGGCTCTACCAAAGTGGCCGAGCCACTTCGCCACTTGTCGGCGGTACCGCCGCTGGTCGAGTAGCGCCGCCTCGCCGCTTTCGCTGCCGCTTTTCCGCCGCTTTCCTGCCATCTCTGCTTGTTCTGCTCAGATGGATTCCCGACTAATTCTTGGTTCGTTCCGGCCAACGGTCCCCGAGATCCGATCGTCCGCTCAAGTCCGGCGAAACCGTTTAGACGCTGGGTTCGCCGCCGGTTCACGCCTTAACGATTCGACGCCAGATCATTCGATGGGTTGTCATTCACGACTCCGCCACGAAGTTGGTTTCGGGATCTTGTGAAGTATTTTTCAACGCCACAGATACCCTCCAAAGCGCCTCGCCTCATTCTTGATGAGTCCGATGCTTTGACATGATGGTTCCCTACCACGCACGAGGGTCCTAAAAGATAGCTTTAAGTCTTCGATTCTTTCGCACTCATCCAGCTTCTTTGTAGGATTTCGATAAGATCACGGTCGTGATTTATCGTTCCGACCGCTTGTTAAAATCTTGATTCAAGCCGGTGGGTGAGTTTTGTTTGTAACTCGCGGTCGCTTGGTTGTTGTTTGACTAACCATCGACTTTTGACTTCTCCGTATGTCCGGCTAACTCATGGTTACACATTGGTCGTAATCGTAGTAATGGAATTTCATAACCTCAATCGGCTAGTTCTTCCGCCATCACGCGGTGTTGTTGGTTTAACCACACCGAGGACTGATCTTTTCATGGAGATATCCTCCGAGGATTCCTTGTTGAAACAGAGACCATTGGCTTTCAACCATCGCCCTAGCCTTCAACGCATGAGCACGCTTTGACCGTTGTTGGTGTTATGATTATCCACTTGGGTGAAGTTTCACATGACTTTCACCGCCGATTATTCCTCTCTTGGATATTATGGTGGGAGGAAATTAAGGGTTATCAAGTTATCCTTAAGAATATGGATTTATTCTCCGTGAACTCCTCGTTGAAAATTTGGGAACAGTATACCGTAATCCTAGTTGAGTAGGATTGGGGGCCACGCTGATTACGCCGATGTAATCCACACGATCGAAGTTATCCCTAAGAATATTTTTATGAGAATATCCTTCCAGAACTCCCTACAACTTAGGAAACAGCTATACTGTAATCCTAGTCAGAGTAGGATTAGCGATGCTGATTTGCCGGCCGCAATCCAAGACGATCGAAGCTATCCTAAGAATATTTCTTGTGAGAATATTCTTCCGGAACTTCACAAATTAGGAAACAGCTTTATACTGTAATCCTAGTTGGAGTAGGATTAGGGCTATTGCTCAAGGGCCGATGGGGCCTCATGAGGTGTTATTCTCAATAAATCTTCTAATCTTTCCAAACTTGGCGAGGGAGTAGAGCCAATCAACGGATTGATTTGGCACTATTTTGACATCCCATAAGGTTCCATTAGGACTCCCACTAGGGGCTGATTAGAGTCCCACTAGAATTGATTTGGCCCAATGAATTCCTACTTCTTGCCAAATAGGAGTCCTTGTTCAAAGAGGATTGGTCTATATGGGGTTGTTATAATACCCATAACCCCTCCTTTTCCCATAGGCCGCCCCCTTCTCACAGGCTTTCCTCTTGTTTTCATCTCGCCTCGCCTCATCTCTCTCAAACAGGTATGCGCACGAGTGTTTATGACGCTTTTTCTTCTTTCTTCTTCTTTTCTTCCCTCTTTTTTGTTTTGTTTTGTTTTGTGCATGAACAGTGCACCATCAACAAGGTGGGAGAACAGGCTGAACGGCGAAGCGCCGATCGGGCATCGCGGGCGGCGATCGCGGACAACAGTACTGGCGCTAAGCCCGGCCAGTAAATACTGGCTGCTTTGGCGCAGACTAAGCCGGCGCTTCTGGCGCACCAGTAAATACTGGCGCCTGGCGCTGCCCGGTTTCGCCTGGCGCTGCTCGCGCAATTGTGTCGCGGCTTGGCGCTGCCAGTACCGCCTGGCGACAAGTCATACTGGCCGCGCCACGCCAAGCAGCGCCGCTTTGTACTGACGGGCACCGGTCTTTTCTTGATGCCTTTTGTTAATTTTTGACCGCATATCCACTTTATTTGCCTTCTTTTGCGCTTTCATGCCGCTAAGATCTCATGTTCGAGGGTCGATCAACTCGCGACGCTTCACGCGGAATGCACACCTCCTTCCTTCTGGGTGCCAGCCTATCATATTCTCATACAAATATGCATTGTATCCCCGCCGCTTCCTTTGTGAGTATGCATTGGGAAGAGCCGAATCCTCCTTTGTGGGGACCGACGCCTCAGATTGTGTTTACTGCTACGACCCCGCTTCGTTCTCCTTGTGAGGCGACAGAAGAGCCAGATTCTCCTTCGTGGAGGATTGGGGCTTCAAAGATCACCCTGCCTCGATATCCCATCAGAGCGATTTCATACCGTACTCTTACCTCAGAACGGATATATATTGTCTTTGTTTACGCGACTACATTTATCGTTCTCCCGTATTCGACACTGAAATCGCCATACCCGCTATAAGGTCGTGACTAATCTATGTAAGATGAATTCAACGCCATTTACTAACCGAATCTTTTCTCGATTTCGCTTGATTCCTCGAGTTTTTCCAGCCTTACGCGGTTGATGGACGCCATAGTGACTATTATTCCACGTGTGATGATCCCGCCATTTTTATCTCGCTTCATGGCGCATCATCCGAGACGATCCAGTCAGATTTGAGGGGAGTTCCCGCTTCTCCGACGCATTGGTCACCGATGCGCCACTAAGGGACAAATTTAATCAACCTTTGCGAAGACAGATTATCTATTCGGCGACTCCGCTAAGGATCCGATGCCTTTTGTCGAGCGAAGCGGTGGTTGAACCAAGACGCACGGAGGTCCCTTGTATATTCCTGATACCTCGCCGACTCATTGATGATTTCAAACACCATGCCGACACTGCATGTCCCGGCATCTCCACCGAGGAGCGCGGATCATATTCATTATGGATTTATTACCCGCCAAACAGCCCGGTTCCAACAGAATCGCTACATCGCCTTCACTGGGTTGTAGGGCTGGACACACCACCGCGATGAGCTTTTGTTCCGCCTCGACCGAAGAATCACCGCCATGAGATGCCGCCATCTAGTCATAGATTTTACTACCGGTTCACTCATCGTAAACATTGGTGGGTCGCCGACCAACTACATCCTCACCGATGGGATGGAGAACTTCGTGCTTATGGCCCTCAGATTCGGCGATTCGTACACCATGTATGGCCTTCCAATCAGCCAATCATTTCACCTTATTTGAGCTCTACAATCCATTCAAATACATTTTTCACGTAAACACCATGAAGTAATGGTTTCTACATGAGATGTATCGGATTCGATTTACCCATGGGGAAGATGTCAGATCAAGAGTATTTTCCTTCCAATCGAACCGAGCCTAATAAGAAACACACACCGATCACAAAATTTTGTGGGACCTCACTTGTCATTATCATATAGCTCGCCTAATCCGAACTCTTGCGCCAAAAGGAAATCGCAAGTGAGTTCAAGCAATTTGCCATTACTTGTTCCAAAGATTTGGAGGACAAAGTGGGCGAGGAAATATGTGAACTGCCACCGCCACTTCTTCAAGGTTAATGAACTGATCGAGAGGTCCGAGGCTAACTCTTATACGCCACGCCAAGACTTTTCCCTGTGGACCAAGTTTGCAACCTTTCGGGTGCGGTAAAGCCTATCCAACCGACACTCTTCTAGCCGGCTATCTTGCAACTGGCTAAAGAAGTGTGTGGTTCCATATCAACTGATGATGCTTTACCTCTGGAGGTCCTTACCCTCGGTAGCTTCAGCCTGCCCACAAGAAGGAACTCTCCTTCCTGTAATGGTGGCCAACATTCATCGTGGATTGCGACATATAGTCCGCAAGCGTATCAGAGAAAAGACGAGCCATCATCACGTATTCCTTCCGTCCGGTAGAGCTCCCATATACCTATTTGATGGCCCTGGCCGGTCCTTCATCGCCCGACATGATGCTCAAGACGGTTCACCATTCGGCTCACTCTTTCTTGCGGTTGGTAGAGGATTGCAGATGGAAGGGCGTGGCTTTACGAGATCAAGAAACGTGATGCATTCATAAAGGGTGGATCTTTCCGATGTTTTCCTCGACTGGTCAATATGGTGAGTCCTTGGTCGACGAGGAGGTGCCAAGACACAACAGACTTCACTTGACATTGGCTATTTTTAACTGGCTAGTGAACATCGTGCCGTGGTATCTCACTCTCGAGTAAAGGAGGAATGCTTCATTGAGCCTTATTTTCCTCGTCGCTTTGCTGGCCTCGGTTACGCACCAACTTTATGTTGGGAACCCGAACTGGCTGCACTCGAGGTGGACTTGTGGATGGCCTTCGAGCATGGTTGTGGAGTGTCATGGATGTACGGTGCTAGATTCAGCCTCCCGAAGCTCGGACCGCCACCGGAATCGACATTCCTCCATTGTAGTTGGCTATTAGTAGCTAACGAGCCGGTCCCCGTAAGGGCCATCTCTCGCATTTGGTAGCCGAAGCATCATGCAGCCGGCGCTGGGACACTCCAAGATGCCGCCAAGCTCGGAGGAAGCGCCGCCAATCTCATCCGCCAGCCGAGATCAAGAGGAGTTCAACAACTCGGCCGGACTTTAGGAGAGGACCATGTGAGGCTGCAGCTTATGAGAAGGACCCTCGTATTCTCCCTTTTCCACTTCGTTTTCTTTATCCTCTCTATTGGATTTCTCATTCAATCAATTTTCGTGAAAAACTCTGAAGAAGAAGAATTTCAACCCTCTCTGGGTTAAACGAAGCGTGTTAGCCCATAAGAATCGCGGTATCCTTGGCCCTTGATATAGACTTGACCAAGTAATAATCCACGACGGAGGTAACAATTCACCCGATGTTATCCGAATTTTCTCAGCCTTGGAGACCGACATTTCTTCATTTGCGCACGCAGGGATGATCCCGCGATTTTCCTCCCTACAATTCCGGCTGAGCCAGCTCAAGCCATGCCGGAGCCAAGTTTTACTCAACAAATGTATGGCTATGGCGGAGGAGGCCGATGTAGGACCCGATTCGTGAACCCAGTACATCTAACATCGATAATTCCTCTTCTCGATGGCTTAATGCGAGAATTGAACGACTGAATTGTAATTCCCATTAATTGCCTTCTTCGCTGCTCTTTTAGAGGGATTGCGGAGACAAATGCACAAACCGAGACTAAGCAAGCTAACCCCAATCAGGAGGTAAGTAGCTTTACTTATTGTTTGACTTAATTGCATTCTCTTCCTAATGCCTTCTTTTCGTGACTTCCATGGAAGATTTCATGGAATCGGTTATATGGCAACACTTCCATGGATGACTCGCTACGCTGGTCACAGGATGGAGATACCCTTGGTGAAGATTTACCCAAGCTACCGTCCCTCAAGAAGGTATGAATTTTCTTCGACACTATAGGATCAACCGCTTGGCTAATTACCACTATAATTAAAAGAGGCCGAGACATTCCATTTGTGCAAATGCAAGGTGCATCATCTTTCGCCGCTTTCCAACCGCCTACCACAACCGTTGAGATAGATGAGCACACCGAGGGCTCACCGCGGCTGACGGCATCCCAAGATAGATAATACCGGTAGACTCGCTTAGCCTCTCCAAACTACACCGGCGAGATCCGTAAGGGTCTTTTAGCAAACAACTTTTGCCCATTTTACCAAAATTCTAAAGTCCTTTCTTTTTCTTCCGCAGAGCCTACATCTCGACTCCATGACCCGGTGAGAGCGTTGATGCCGGATGAAGATCCATCCCATCTTATTATCCTTAGAAGTACGCCATTCTTTTCCTCGTGAACGCTGTGATCCAAAAGGTCCTCCATGGCGGCTTTCTTCATCGCCAAAGCCACGCTTGATCCTCGGATGGCCTTGATACACGATATGGTTATCCCGAAATGGCTCGCCATTGTTGATGACTCGCCTAACCGGAGGGAAAGCTTCAGACCGTAGACGCGTAGCCGGGCTTCCTCATATACGCCATAATGGCTCGCGAGGCATGGCGCGATGCTCGTGTTTTACCGGCTCAAGTCCGTGATGCGAGAGAGATCAGCGCCGATCAGCTCTGGAGCTGTTGTTGCTGAGACATATTCTTCCTTAAGCCACATCCGCACCGATATTGTGGCGAAAAGCGGAGAGGATAATATCGCCGTGGAGAGCCCATGCCGGAAGATAGGATGAGCAGCTTGACGCCAAGGCCAACAAGGAAGAAGCCCTCACCGCTGCGCCTAGGGAGCCTCGACCGTCGGGCGTAAACTGGCCGAGCTCGAGAGGCAACCACGAATTAACCAACACCGGCGAGGAGTCCTTCAGGTCGAAGGTGAAGAACTCCACCAGCTACAATGAAGGTTCTACCGAACAACAAATCCTTTGTCATAGACTTGATGTTTAAATGTTGTAGCTCCTTCTATATTTGCTTCAAATGAATAAGATCTATCCCTTCATTGTTTATTATGATTCTTTTACTGGCCGTAAATAATTAACCATAATACTTAGGAGTTTTTGCAAACCCTCACCATCAACGGGTTTGGTTAGCCTTTACCAACCATCGCTTGGGTTAGGCTAGTATGATTATCAGATTCGCTCCGCACGTGACGCTTGCTAAAAGAATGAAACCCTCTAGGACTTGTTTATGATATTGAATACATAGGCTTCGTGACTTTTTACGCAAGAGACCACCCTAAGAACGCAGATACATGTAGACTCATCCCTTCTTAGGCTTCGGATTAAATACCCCGAATCGAACTCGTGTCTTCTTCAATCGGAGAAAGACTAAACCTAAGAACGCTGTTGTGCTACGGCTTTATCCCTTCTAGGCTTCGGTGATAAAATGCCCTGACCACTCGTGTCTTCTTCAATCTGAGAAAGACTAAACCGCAACGCTGCATGCAGACGCTGACTTTAGGGTTATTGGCCAACCCTCACTCAACGGGTTTGATGGCCTTTACCAACTACCGCTTGAGTTGGCCAGCATGTAGATTATCTAAACCGCTTCTACACACAACGTTGTGCTAAAAGAATGAAACTTCTTAGACTTAATGCTACGATGTTGAATAATGAGGGCTTCGCTTTTCACGGGAAGACTAACCCGCGAACGCTAAGTAAGGTCAGCTTTATCCCTTCTTAGGCTTCGCAGGATAAAATGCCCTGTAATCAACTCTGTCTTCTTCAATCGGAGAAGATCTAAACCTAAGAACGCTGTAGTTACAGTAGCTTTATCCCTTCTTAGGCTTCCGATAAAATGCCCTTTAATCAAACTCTGCGTCTTTCAATCGAGAAAGACTAAACCTAAGAACGCTGCAGGTGGCGCTACTTTATCCTTCTTTAGGTTTCGGATAAAATGCCCTGCATCTAACTGCGTCTTCTTCAATCTGAAAAGACTAAACCTAAGAACGCTGGGTATGAGGCGCTTGGCTTTATCCCTTCTTAGGTTCTCGGATAAAATGCCCTAATCTAACTCCGTGTCTTCTTCAATCGGAGAAAGACTAAACCGCAACGCTGCGTGTAAGGGCTTTATCCTCTTAGGCTTCGGATAAACCGCCCCAAGATGAATCTCGGGTATTCTTTTGACCTGAGAATGACCTGAACCGGATTAAGATTGATTGAGGTGGGAAAGAAGAAGTGGGATCTCCACTTCGAGAACCGAAAGACTCAAGCGACCTTCACCGACAACCCGGTCTCAGGACCAAAATCCCTACAAGATACCTTCACGGCATGCTACCTAAGATGAAAGATGGAACTAAAAGTGGATCTCCACTCCGAGAACCGAAGAGACTCAGTGACCTTCACGGACAACCCGTCCGAAAATCCCCTACCTTCACAGCTACCTAAGATGAAGATGGAACTAAGAGCTGGATTCCACTCCGAGAACCGAAGAGGATTCGTGTGACCTTCACGGACAACCCGGTTCGAAAATCCCTAAGATACCTTCAGCCTCAGGCTTACCTAAGATGAAGATGGAACTAAGAGTGACCTCCACCGAGAACCGAAGAGACTCGTGACCTTCACCGGACAACCTGGTCTGAAAATCCCTACGATACCCTCTCACGGCTACCTAAGATGAAGATGGAACTAAGATGGATCTCCACCGAGAACCAAAAGACTCAGTGACCTCACGACAACCTCGGTTCCGAAAATCCCACAAGATACCTTCACTCTAGGAGAGAGATGGAATCCAAGAGGGATCTCCACCGGAACCAAGAGACTCGTGACCTTCAAAGGACAAACTGGTCCTGAAAATCCCACAAGATACCTCGGCCACCCAGAGAGAGATGAACTAAGAGTGGATCTCCACGAGAACCAAGAGACTCAGTGACCTTCAAAGGACAACCTGGTCCTGAAATCCCAAGATACCTTCACGGCCACCTAGAGAGGGATGGACAGAACCCTCCGCTTGTCACCAAAGGATCTTACGCTGGAGAGGAAGAATTTTATATTCTATCTCCTCCCAGAGGGATTTTGAGTGGGCCTCTTGTTCATAGAAGGAATCAAGAGGTATTGTGCAATGCTGTAATTTGTAGGCCCACCACAAGGGATTTGATCGGTGGGGAAAATAATGATGGAGGATAAATCTAGGGTTATCCTAAGTGGGTAACACATCCCACGAGGAACTTCCTGAACGGGTTATCCAAGATACTAAGGGTAGTATTTCTTCGTGAACTTCCCATTTACGGCATTCACTGTCGGCCGCCATTTTGGGTAATTAGGCGGTATGCACCATTAGAGTAGAACGTTTCCTATACGA
This sequence comes from Asparagus setaceus, assembly GCA_012295165.1. NCBI lineage: Eukaryota > Viridiplantae > Streptophyta > Magnoliopsida > Asparagales > Asparagaceae > Asparagus > Asparagus setaceus. Next base: position 49,669 of record WHSE01000076.1, on the reverse strand, counting down.
CCCTCCCATTTAGGTTCGAATTTACTTTTTGAAGTGAGGATTATCTATCGCGGAATGAGGACCAAATCTCCTTCTTTAAAGGTTCCCGTCGAACTTTCTTGTTGAAAGCCCCGACATCCTAGCTGGTAGAACTCAATGCATTGTTGAGCCTCCAGCGCTTCTCATCTAACATCTCGAAGCTCTTCGAGACGCTTCGATGTTGTTCTTCTGGCCGCCATCTCGCTGAAAGGGCTACGCGGCGACGAATCTGAATTCCGAGAACCGCTTCGCACCCGTGAAACCGTGGAGTACGGGTCGCCCAGCATGCGGCGCATGCAGCGATATGCCCGTAGTGCTTCTCCGAAGTTTATCATCCCAGCCTCGCTTGTTATTCTTCACAAGCTTCGGCAAAATTTTGATAATCGCCTTGTTGAATGCCTCGCTAATCCATTTGTCAGCCGGATTATAAGCCGCTGACGACATCTTGTATCTTGAACTTTTCGCAAAACCCGATGAAGGAATTGCCGATGAATTGGGACCGCTATCATGCACGATCCGCTTCGACACCGCGGTCGTAAATGACATGGTGTTTGATAAATTTGACGACATTCCGCTTTTACTTCTTTAGCTGGATTGCTTCATTCACTTGAGAAGTAGTCGTGATCGCTAGAATAAACCGACGCTTTGATCGACGGAGGAAAATGGGACCTACAACGCCCATTCCCCATGTCTCAATGGCCGTGATGTCAAGGATGCAATCGCCAGAGGCCGATGCATATAATTCACGCGGAATTTGACATGGCATTTCCGAAGCGCGATCGCTGGCCATTAATCATCGTGGGCCAAAAGTAGCCCATCCTCCTCGATTCGATCAGAGCTTGGGACCGCCTGGCAAGCACCACATTCCCTTCGTAAGCTTCCCGGCGACCTCTTCTTCCTCTTTGTTTGAGAGGCATCGGAGTAAAGACCATCGCACTCGCCATATAGCATCCGGGTTTCGTGGTCGTAAAGAATCTTGAGCTCTTCACGGATTGACTCTCTTCCTTCACGCCTTCGTAGAATACCATGTAAGACGAATCGATGATAGGAAAGCCAATACCGGGCTCCAACTTGGTTTGGGTTGCATTTACCTTTTGGTAACTATCCTTTGTCTTCTTGTACCCCATCATATATGGTACAAAGAGCGGTGAGTCCTCGACCGCAACTAATTGCTCGGTTCTGAGGGTTGTGCTAACGACACGCCTAACGCCGCCAGCATCCGCGGAGCGCCTGGCGCGATATATTCGATGAAGAATTCTTCAACGAAGTCCGCCATTTCCACGCTATCCGATGATAGGGATTAGATCCGACTCGACTTCAGAGTCACCATTAACCGCTTAACTATCAATTGCTAATCGCCAGACGCTTCGAGATATTCGACTCTGGCGAAACTAAGTCCAATAAGTAGCGCATTGTATTCACCACGCTATTAGAGCAAGGTTCGAGTGAATAAGCACGGGCATGACATGATTCCCTGGAAACTAAGACAACCCCGACTCCGAAATCTTAGAACATCCGGGCACTTGCCACATTGGTAGCTCGAGAGGCTCCACAAAATACAATCGCCATATTTGTTGGTGCGATGTAGTGTTGACTTCTTGAACTTCATCCGAAGATCATCATATAGCTCAATCCGATCCGTCGCCGGGTACCAAGAGATCACAAATCGCTGTCCTTTGACCGACTTCGTTGTTTGAAATACAAGTCATATTGGGACAAGAGCAAGGCCCATTTCGCCAAACGCCAACTCATCGAGGCCGGTCAATATAAATATCCGGACCGGATTTACGAGATAACATAAATCGCCCGTCCGACTAAATAGTGCCGCATTTTCAATCGCGAACACTAATGCAAGGCACCGCTTCACCATCGGATATCGACTCAAAGACCACTAATGTTCGCCGTAATACATCGCCGCTCGCGGACCGGGCCGCCGCCTTGTGCGCAGTAAAGCGCTTAACGAGTGATCCGCTGCCTTGACGAGATCAAAACGTTTTCCGGACCGCGGTGCAACAAGAACAGAGGTTTAGCGAGATAAGACTTGATCTCTTCAAACGCTCGACAAAGGCCGCCCCAAATAAACGACACACCCTTCTTGTTCAACTTGGAGAACGGTTGGCACTTCCTGATAGGTTCGATATGAACCGGCCTGATGTATGCTAATCGCCTCTTGTAACCCCCGAAGTTCTCTCGCATTTCTGAGGTTGTAATTTTGAATTGCCTTCACTTTGTCGTGGTCGACGTGGATTCCTTTGCCGATAACGACAAAGCCGAGGAACTTGCCACCGACATCCCAAGGAAGGATTTGGCGTGGTTCATCTTTAGCCGATGGTTCGCATGAGCTCAAAACCGCTCTAAGATCTTTGATGTGATCTCTTGTCACGGCTTTTCACGACCAAATCGCCAACGTAGCATTCGATCTTTCCCGAGATGATCTGAAAATCTCCGCCATTGCTCGCCGGTATGTCGCTACCGGCGTTTTTCAAGCCGAACGGCATGACCGTAGCAAAATATACCGATGGGCGCTCGCGTGGTGTTTAGGCCATCGGGTGCATCTTGATTTGATTATACCCAAAAGCCATCCATAAAGGACATCCTCTCTCAATCCACATGTATTGTCAACTATAACGCCGTGATTGGCAGAGGAAATCATCCTTGGGCAAGCAGCCGCTCGTGTCTCTCAGAGTCGCATACGCATCCTAATCGAACCATTCTTCTTCATGACCGACTATATTCGCCACCCAATCCGATGTTGAATTTCTTCGATGAATCCCCGATTCTATGAGTTTTTACTTCACAACGCATTGCTTGCAATATTTGTGGATCTAAACCGCCTTTGCCGTTGCTTGACAGTTTGACATCCATCTTGATGTTGGCGATATGTGTCGCCACATTAGGTAAGTCCCGCATGTCCTCGTGAGTCCGTGCTAATACATCGATATACTCCCCGATCAAGGCAACTAACTCTTCCCTTCCGAGGGAGAGTATTGCCGATGTTTATGAGTTTAGGATGCTCTTCATCCCATATTAACTCGACTACTCATCCTTAGTGGGGGTTCTCTTTGTTCAACCTATCCCCAAACTTCTTGGAGTTGATGGATCCATGGGTCTTCCCATGTTGGCATGTCTTCATCACTCTCAACAAAGAGGTGATCAACTAAGCCATATTTGACATTAAAGCCTTGAAAGCTTCTCCGAGGTCGGTGTCAATCCTGCCGAAGAATCGAGGAATGTCCGCCTCCCTCATTGGGTGGATTATCATCAATCACCATGAGCATTCGCCTTATGAGGAGGATTCGATCCCAATCCTCCGCCTCAATGCGTATAGTTATCCGCTTCCTCTTGGGACATATGCCGCCTCGAGGGACTCGAGGACCTCGCCCAAAACATAGACCTTCCCTTGTGTCAAGTTATACCCCATTTTTTCATGATACCCTGTTTCGACTATATCCAATGTGTGGAGGATAGGTCCATTGTCGCTTCGCTGCTTTCTAAGAAATGATTGGCTACTGAATCGTGATCTCCTTTATCGTAAACCAAGTCTTTTTCACTACTCGACTCGGATGAAGTGCCGCCCCAAAGAGTCTCGAACCGCTTTTGTGTAAAGCAAAATGATCAATTGGTAGGTGCAACTCGATCATTGTATAAACCTCGTCATTACATCATTCAAAGACAAAGGGTACTCTAAATCATCATTTATTGATTCATCGGCAATTTGCCACCATAATGTTCATTTGACGATTCTTCATCGCCAAGATTGATTACAAGGTACAATGTCATTTAGAACAAAATCCACTATAACCAAGCCCCGCCAGACGTTTCTCCACCGGTCCGCCGCTCATCGATGATCTTCTTCTCATTCACCGTAGAGGAGAGAATCGAAATAATTCTCCATCCCTTAAACGTTGCCGGTCTCAGCGACCACCGCCTTGACCTCATTATTCGTGTCTGGCATTATTTGAGATTAATCGATAAGAGTAGATTTAGACTATAACGCATAAGTGATCCCTGGGCTCCACCCAACAATAAGGTGGAAACCGTCAACCCAAATGACTGACTTTAAGTCCCTTATCAAGGAATCACTTTATCCCATTTTACCATTTGTTAACGCTCACGCAAAAGTTGGGATGATTGTCATTGATTTGAACTTGCACGCCTTCGGCCTACAACAAAATTCAAAAGAAATATCGCCTTTATTTTAAGGCTTACAATGAAAATCAAAAAGATTACAACTTTTTATCCTTAGGAACAAACACGGGATCTCGCTATATCGGCTCCTCGCCATGGTTCTTTGCCCGCCGGACTTTTGTGTCCCGTGGACCACGCGCATTCCAATCCAAGTAGAGACCCTGCCTCCGAACTACATACGATAAAGGCTCGCCACGGGAAACGGTTACCGAGGGAATCACACTCACGGCAGGAGATCACCATGGATCGAGACTAACGAAGCGAGAGGATCACCGAGCGGGTGAGATCTACAAGGAGAAATCACAATGTTATCCCCGAGGTTAAGACGAAGCTTAACCTAGAGGGTATCTCAGAAGTTCGACCAATTCCGCCATCTTCCGCTATAGATCGACGCCGATCGACTTGTGCCTGCTCTAACAACAAGGCCGACGGCCGTGATCCCGCGGAGAACTCTTTAGAAAATCCCTCAAAATCCACGCCAAGTCCAAAAGCCAAATTCTCCAAATCTCTCCAAAAGCCCCGCCCAAGTCCCCCAAGCCCCAGTCCAAAATCCCCGTAAGAAGACCCCTCAACCAAGACCCCCTATTTATACAATGGGGTGCATGCCAAGTTTGGCTCTACCACTTGTCGAGCCACCTCGCCACTTCTCGGACTCCTACCTTGTCAGGTGCCGAGGTGGTTCTGCCAGTGGCCGAGTCTCCTTTCTGGCCACTCGGCACTCCGCCACTTTGTCGAGGTGCTCTGGCCAGTGGTCGGAGCCACTCCGCTATGGTCGAGGTGTCGCCTTCTTTGAGCCGCCGCTGCCGCTTCGCTGCCAAGCCCTCACGATTCTTCATCGATTCTTTCGGCCTTCCGGCTTAGTTTTGTTCCGTAATGTCGCCATAGGTTTGAGTCCGTGTCCGGATCAACTTTCGAGCTTAAGCGCCCGCTTGCATTGACGGACTAAGTACGGTTGATTCCGCTCGCCAACGCTTGAGTTTAGTCAACTGCACGCCGCTTCATCGCTCAGACGCTTTGCCGACCACTTCATGTACTCGCCGACCGCTTTACGCTGCTTTGCCAAGTGGACGCTGCTTTTATGACGCTTCGGCTTGTCGAATGGATCGCTAGTTGCCAACCCACCGCCACGAAGTTCGCTCTGCATCGATAAGCAATTTTATGCCTACGATACCCTCCAAAGCCGCCTCTTCTCGACTTGATGAGTCCGGGATGCTTTGGACATGATGGTTCCCGCCTTCACGGCCGAGGGTCCCAAAAGATAGCTTCAAGTCTTCGATTCTTTCAGTCATCCAGCTTTGTAGGATTCCCGATAAGATCACGGCCGCATTTATTGTCCGACCGCTTTGTTATCTTGATTCGGCCGGTGAGTTTTGTTTGTAACTCGTGGTCTGGTTGTTGTTGACTAACCATCTGGACTTTTGACTTATCCGTATGTCGGCGAACTCTTGTTGGCTTACATGTTGTTCGTGTCGATACATGGAATTTCATAACCCTCACGGCTATTTCTTCCATCATCACGGTGTTGTTGGTTTAACCGCACCGGGAGGACTAATCTTTTCATGGAGATATCCTCCGCGATTCCTTTGTCGAAACAAGAGACCATTTGGCTTTCAACCATCGCCCTAGCTTCAATCGGCGAGGCAGCGACCTTGACCGTTGTGGGATATGATTATCCACCGCTGAGAAGTTTCTTCTGGGTTGGACACGTTGTTCGGTATCAACAATGACTTCCACCGCCATATTATTCCTCTCGGTATTATGGTGGGAGGAAATTAAGGGTTATCGAAGTTATCCTTAAGAATATAGGTTTATTCTCCGTGAACTCCTCGTTGAAAATTTGGAAACAGTTTATATCTGATTCCCAGTTGAGTAGGATTAGGCGACGCTGATTTGGCCGGTGCATCCAAGACGATCGAAGTTATCCCTAAGAATATTTCTTGTGAGAATATTCTTCCTGAACTCGACAAATTAGGAAACAGCTTTATACTGTAATCCTAGTTGGAGTAGGATTAGGCGACGCCGCTGATTTAGGCCGATGTAATCCTCAAGACGATCGAAGTTATCCCTAAGAATATTTCTTGTGAGAATATTCTTCCTGAACTTCACAAATTAGGAAACAGCTATACCGTAATCCTAGTTGAGTAGGATTAGCGACGCTGATTTAAGGCCGGTAATCCTCGATCGATCGAAGTTATCCCTAAGAATATTTCTTGTGAGAATATTCTTCCTGAACTTCGACAATTTAGGAAACAGCTTTATACCGAATCCTAGTTGAGTAGGATTAGGCACGCTTGACCGGCGATATATGATCCAAGACGATCGAAGTTATCCCTAAGAATATTTTTGTGAGAATATTCTTCCGAACTTCTCGACAAATTGGGAAACAGCTATACCGTAATCCTAGTTGGAGTAGGATTGGGCAACGCTTGATCGGGCCGATGCAACTGCGACGATCGAAGTTATCCCTAAGAATATTTCTTGTGAGAATATTCTTCCGAACTTCTCAATAAATTAGGAAACAGCTTATACTCGTAATCCTAGTTGAGTAGGATTAGGCGACGCTGCTGATTTATGGGCCGATGTATCCGCATCGTCGAAGTTATCCCTAAGAATATTTCTTGTGAGAATATTCTTCCGAACTTCTACAAATTAGGAAACAGCTTATACTGTAATCCTAGTTGAGTAGGATTAGGCGACGCTGCTGACCAAGGCCGATATGATCCGCGACGATCGAAGTTATCCCTAAGAATATTTTTTGTGAGAATATTCTTCCTGAACTTCTCGACAAATTAGGAAACAGCTATACTCGTAATCCTAGTTGAGTAGGATTGGGCAACGCTGATTGCGCCGATGCAATCCAAGACGATCGAAGTTATCCCTAAGAATATTTCTTGTGAGAATATTCTTCCTGAACTTCTCACAAATTAGGAAACAGTTTATACTGTAATCCTAGTTGGAGTAGGATTAGGCGACGCGCTGATTTAGGCCGATGCAATCCAAGCACGATCGAAGTTATCCCTAAGAATATTTCTGTGAAATATTCTTCCTGAACTTCTCATGAATTAGGAAACAGCTTATACCTGTAATCCTAGTTGGAGGATTAGCTTAACGCTGATCTACGCCGAGGGAATTCACAGGTGTTATCCTACAATAAACCTTCTAATCTTCCCAATATAGCGGAGGAATTAGGAGCCACCAACGACTGATTTGGCTATTTTGACATCCAAACAAGATTCCACTAGGACTCCTAATTAGGGGCTGATTAGAGTCCTAATTAGAATTGATTTGGACTCAATTAGAATTCTACTTCTATAGAGTCCTTGTTCAAAGAGGATTGGGTCCATGGGGTTGTTATAAATACCCATAATCCTCCTATTCTTTCCGACCTAGGCCGCCCCCCATGCTCTCTTGTTTTTCCTCGCTTCGCTGGCCAGATTCTTCGATCAACACGGTATGCACACGAGTTTTACAAGGTCTTTTTCTCTTTTTTCTTTCTTTTCTTTGTGCAGCGTGATGAAACCACGGGAGAAGGACGCAGGCCGGTCGGCGGGCGGGCGGGCGGGCGGCCAGCGGGCGTGGCGGCGGCGCCATATGCTGGCTTTACCCGGGCGTCGGCGCTGGCGCCAGGGTCGAAGCTCAAGCTTCGGGCGCACTGGCCAGCGCTTTAGCGTATTCTGGCGCTGCCTGGCGCGATGTGTCGGCGTCACTGGCCGAAATTGGCGCTGTTCAAGCGCGACCCGGCCGCTGTCAGCGCTGCCCGGCGTAGTTTGGCCTGGCCGGTGCGCCGGTTGTTGTAACTCGGGTTGTGGTCACGGCCTTTCTTGATGCCTTTTTGTTGATTTTTTGATCGCATATCTGACTTTATTTGTCCTCTTTGCGCTCGATGTCGCCGGGAAGATCACGCTGCTTCGAGGAGTCGATCAACTCGCGACGGCGCTGCGGAATGCACGCCTCTTCTTTCTGGTGGTGCGCCAGCCACATCATATTCTCGCATATATATGCGCGTATCCCCGCTGCTCTCCTTTGTGAGGCGACAGAAGAGCCAAATCCTCCTTTGTGGGGACCGACGCAGATTGTGCACGCTCATATGACCCTCGCTCGCTCTCCTTTGTGAGGCGCATTGGGAAGAGCCAGATTCTCCTTCGTGAGGATTGAGGCTTCAAAGCTCACCCGCCTTTAACGGAGCTTATTCCATACCGCACCTTACTGAGAACGATATATATTGTTGTTGTTTATCGTTTCTCCCGTATTCGCACGGTGAAATTGCATACTAATATAAGGTCGGACTCAACTCATGGGTTTCGGAAGAGTTCTCACGCTTTAATGCTTCCTTTTTCAAGATATTCCTCCTAAATGATCTGTTAACCCTTTGTTCTCTTTGTAGGCGGATGTCTGATTATTCGCCTACTAAGGCTCCAATGTCAAGTCTCATTCTAAGGTCATCCGAGAAGGCCTTTTTCCACCGAGAATTAACCGCAATGTAGGCTTAACACTGCATGAAGAAACCCGTAAGCCCGAACCTACTATCATAATTTCTGATGACGAAGTTTGAGGATCGCTTCCATCATCCGCTTCCACCGCCCCATGCCTTGGTCAAACCAGATTTCCACCTTCGAGTATATAGGGCCGTGGAGCCTGTGTTAATCTTGACGGACCACTTCCACGAATTCAACCTATCACGAGATTGCCCCGCCAAAAATCAGCTGCCTCGACTCCATTCCGCGGATGGGTCTCCTTCACCGTTGGAGAATGGTTTGAAACAGCGATCTCTATTATCGAGGTTAGATGGGCTTACCTTTATGGTCTTCTCCCATTCATATTGAGTATCTTGGAGGAAATTCAAATGTTGGTGGCCCTCGCCTAGTTAATCGTAGAGCAAAGCTCACTAGTCGGCTAACTTTATGCGATCGCGTGGAGAATTTAGCCTTTTTGAATCATGCATGAGGTGATACGACTCATCAACGGCTCTGATCAAGGCTTCGCGGAACGCTTTTCGCGAGAGGAAAATATCGAGCAAGAGATCATTTTTCAACTCATATGAGCGATAAGCACGCTTGCGCAGCCGATAAACTTGTACCACACCCATGTCGAACGACAGAACGTGGACTGCTCAAGGGGAGAAGACGTTGAAGTTTCACACGCGAGTGCACCGTAGTCCGTGATGTCATCAACGGAGAAGCAAGTCCTCGAGGCGACAAGCGTCGGGAACACGCTGGCCGCTATTGCCGCTAACTCAAGAGGAACTGAGAAGGAAGAAGCTCGGGTTCGAGCGAACAGAGGAAGAATTAGCCGCCAAGGTCGACCTTGCTTCCTTCACATTACCGGATTGCTTCAATGAAGTCCGATGTGTCATGGAGACTTCTTTGTTCACTCGTGTCGTTACGATTTTTATTTAGATGTATTATCATAACTTTGTTTGAATCAATTGTCTCGACAATTGTAGCTCCTTCTATATTTGCTTCAAATGAATAAGATTTATTCCTTTCATTATTTATTATGATTCTTTTATTTCGCGTAAATAATTAACCATAATACTTATAGGATTTTGGCAAACCTCACCATCAACGGGTTTGATTAGCCTTTACCAACTACCGCTTGAGTTGGCTAGCGCATGATTATCCGATCCGCTCAAGACGTGACGCTGTGCTAAAAGAATGAAACTCTTCTAGACTTGCTATGATATTGAATACATAGGCTTCAGACTTTTACCGCAAGAGACCACCCGGCAACGCTGTGGTTACATAGACTCATCCCTTCTTAGGCTTCGGATGAAATACCCGTAATCAACTCGTGTCTTCTTCAATCGAAAAGACTAAACCGCAACGCTGCGGTGAGGCGCTGGCTTTATCCCTTCTTAGGCTTCGGATAAAATGCCCCGTAATCAACTCGTGTCTTCAATCAAAAGACTAAACCGCAACGCGTGAGGCGCTATTTTATCCCTTCTTAGGCTTCGATAAAATGCCCCGCAATAACCCCGTGTCTTCCAATCGAAAAGACTAAACCGCAACTATTGGGCCGACTTTAGGGTTATTGCCAAACCCCACCTTCAACGGGTTTGATTAACCTTTACCAACTACCGCTGATTTGGCTAGCGCGGTAGATTGTTCAACCGCTCTACACAACGCAAGTGCAAAAGAATGAAACTCTCTTAGACTTAATGCTACGATGTTGAATAATGACTTCGCCTTTTTCACTGAAGACTAACCGCAACGCTGCAGTACGCTGGCTTTATCCCTTCTTAGGCTTCGATAAAATGCCCCTGAATCAACTCGTGTCTTCTTCAATCTAAAAGACTAAACCGCAACGCTGCGTGAGGCTATTTTAGGGTTATTGGCCAACCCCCTTCTCAACGGGTTTGATGAGCCTTTACCAACCACCGCTTGAGTCAAGTTAGCATGTAGATTATCTAAATCCGCTCTACACAACGCTGTGCTAAAAGAATGAAACTCTCTCTGACTTAATGCTACGATGTTGAATACGAGGCTTCGCTCTTTTCACGGAAGACTAACCCTAAGAACGCTGCATACATGAGACTCATCCCTTCTTAGGCTTCGATGAAATACCCGTAATCCAACTCGTGTCTCTTCAATCGAAAAGACTAAACCGCAACGCTGCGGTGAGGCGCTGGCTTTATCCCTTCTTAGGCTTCGATAAAATGCCCTAATCGAACTCGTGTCTTCAACGGAGAAAGACTCAAACCGCAACGCTGCAGGAGGGCGCCAGCTTTATCCCTTCTAGGCTTCGATAAAATGCCCTTAATCAACTCGTGTCTTCAATCGGAGAAAGACTAAACCGCACCAGGAGTATGGGCTTATCCCTTCTTAGGCTTCGGATAAAATGCCCAAGATGAATCTTGGTGTCTTTGACCGAATGACCGAACCTGATTAAGATTGATTGAGGTGGGAAAGGAAGAATGTGTTCTATTTCCGATGATACAATGTAGCATTCCTGGTCAGGAATCGAAAAGACTCGTGACCTTCACCGACAACCCGGTCTCGAAAATCTCAAGATACCTTCAATGGCGCTACCTAAGATGAAAGATGGAACTAAGAGTGGGATCTCCACTGAACCGAAAAGACTCGTGACCTTCACCGGACAACCCGGTCCGAAATCCCTACGATACCTTCACCGGCGCTACCTAAGATGAAGATGGAACTAAGAGTGGATCTCCACTGAGAACCGGAGACTCAGTGACCTTCACGGACAACCTGGTTCGAAAATCCCGGCGATACCTTCACCGGCGCTACCTAAGATGAAGATGGAACTAAGAGGGATCTCCACCCGAACCGAAGAGACTCAGCGACCTTCACCGACAACCCGGTCTCAAAATCCCTACAAGATACCTTCAACGGGCGCTACCTAAGATGAAGATGGAACTAAGAGTGGGATCTCCACCGAACCGAAGAGACTCAGCGACCTTCACGGACAACCCGTCCTGAAAATCCCTACAAGATACCTTCACCTAAGATGAAGATGGAACTAAGAGTGGATCTCCACCAGAACCAAAGACTCGTGACCTTCACACAACCCGGTTCTGAAAATCCCTACAAGATACCTTCACCGCTACCTAAGATGAAAGATGGAAAGAACCCTTCCGCTTATCACGAAGGATCTTACGCTTGGAGAGGAAGAATTTTATATTCTATCTCCTACAGAAAAGGGATTTTGATTGGGCCTCTTGTTCATAGAGGAATCAAGAGGGGATTTTGGTAATGTACCGTAATTTGTAGACCTACCAAGGAATTTGATCGGGGAAATTATGATGGAGGACAAATCTAGGGTTATCCTCAAGAAAAGTGGGTGAAACATCCCACGAGGAACTTCCCGTCGAACGGTTATCCCAAGATACTAAGGTAGTATTTCTTCAGAACTTCCCATTTATCTAAGATTAATTGCCGGCCGCCATTTTGGGTAATTAGGCGATACGCACCATTGGAGTAAACCGCTTCTATTACAAACGGACCTCCCATTTAGGTTCAATTTACCTTTCTTTTGAAGTGAGGATTATCTGGCCGTCCGAAAGCGCCGAGGACCAAATCTCCTTCTAAAGGTTCTCTCGTCGAACTTTCTTGTTGAAAGCCCTCATCCTAGCTTGGTAGAACTCAATGCATTGTTGAGCTTCCAGCGCTCATCTAACATCTCGAAGCTCTTCGAGACGCTTGATGTTTCTTCATCGCCATCGCTGCGTTAACGCAGTGACGAATCGATTTCCAACGGAGAATCGCTTCACATCCGAACCGTGGAGTATGGTCTCTCCACATGTATGCGACAATGCAGCGATATGCCTGTAGTGCTTCTCCGAAGTTTATCATCCCAGCCTCTTGTTATTCTTCACAAGCTTCATGAATTTTGATAATCGCCTTGTTGAATGCTTCGCTAATCCATTTGTCACGGATTATAAGCCGCTGACGACATCTTGTATCTTGAATTTCTAAAACCCCGATGAAGGAATTGCCATGAATGGGGACCATTATCATGCACGATCCGTTTCGACACCATGTCGATAAATGACATGGTGTTTGATAAATTTGACGACGCATCGCCTTTGACTTCTTTAGCGGATTGCTTCGCCCACTTGGAGAAGTAATCGGTGATCGCTAGAATAAACCGACGCCTTTGACCGACGGAGGAAAATGGGACCTACGACGCCCATTCCCCATGTCTCAATGGCCGTGATGTGGTCGGAAGGATGCAACCGCCGAGGTCGATGCATATAATTCGCGGAATTTGACACGCTGCGGTATCTTGCGCATCGACCGCCGCCATTAATCATTGTTGGCCAAAGTAGCCCATTCTCCGATTCATCAGAGCTTGGGACCAGCCGGTGCACTACATTCACCTTCGTGGTTCCTTCAAGGACCTCTCCTTCGCCTTTGTTTGAGAGGCATCGGAGCAAAGACCATCGCATTCTACGATATAACATCCGGGTTTGAGTGTCATAAAGAATCTTGAGCTCGCCGATTGACTCTTCTCCTCACGCCTTCCCAGCATGCCATGTAAGACGAGTCGATGATAGGAAAGCCGCCAATCGGCTCCAACTTGGTTTGGGCTGTACCTCTTTGGTAACTATCCTTATCTTCTTGTACCTCATCATATAATGGTACAAGAGTTGGTGAGTCCCGACCGTAACTAGTTGCTCGGTCTTAAGGTTGTGCTAACGATACGCCTAACGCCGCCAGCATCCGCATAAGCGCTGGAGGCTGGATATATTCGATGAAGAATTCTTCAATGAGTCCGCCATTTCAACGGCTATCCGATGATAGGGGATTAGATCCGATTCACCAAAGTCACCACTTAACTCGCTTAACTATCAATTGAATCGCCAGACGCCGAGATATTCGACCCCAGCCCTTGGCGAACTAAGTCCAATAAGTAGCGATTGTATTCGCCACGCTATTAGAGCAAGGTTCGTGAGTGAATAAGCACGGGCATGACATGATTCCTCGGGAAACTAAGACAACCCCGACCGGGCGAAATCTTAGAACATCCGGGGCACTTGCCACGCTAGTAGCTCGAGAAGCTCCATCAAATATAGTCGCCATATTTGTTGGTGCGATGTAGTTTGACTTCGGACTTCATCCGAAGATCATCATATAGCTCAACCGCATCCGCTGTCGGCCGGGTACCAGAGATCGCAAATCGCTTGTCCTTTGACCGACTTCGTTGTTTGAAATACAAGTCATTGGGACAAGAGCAAGGCCCATTTCGCCAAACGCCAACTCATGAGGCCGGTCAATATAAATATTCGACCGGATTTACGCTAGAGATAACATAAATCGCCCGTCCGACTAAATAGTGCCGATTTTTCAATCGCTAACACTAATGCAAGGCATCGCCGACCATTGGATATCGAGACTCAAAGACCACTAATGTTCGGCCCGTAATACATCGCCGCTCGCGGATCGCTGCCATCGCCTTTGCGCGAGTAAAGCTTTAACGAAAGTGATCCGCTCGACGATCAAAAACGGTTTTCCATCATGCAACAAGAACAGAGGTTTAGCGAGATAAGACTTGATCTCTTCAATGCTTCTCGGCAGCGCCGCCCCAAATATATGACACTCTTCTTGTTCAACTTTGAGAACGGTTGGCACTTCCTAGATAGGTTCGATATGAACCCGGATGTAAGCTAATCGCCTTTGTAACCCCCGAAGTTCTCGATTTCTGAGGTTGCAACTCTTGAATCGCTTTCACTTTGTCGATCGACGGGATTCCTTTGTCGGTGACGACAAAACCGAGGAACTTGCCACCGACATCCCAAGGAAGGATTTGGCAGGTTCATCTTTAGCCGATGAAGCATGAGTTCAATACCGCTCTAAGATCTTTGATGTGATCTCCTTTGTCACGCTTTTCACCACCAAATCGCCGACGTAGCATTCGACCGCTTCCTCAAGATGATCCCGAAAATCTCTCCATTGCTCGGGTATGTTATGCGAAGATTTTGAGGCCGAACGGCATGACCGTAGCAATATATGCCGATGGGCGCTTCAACGCTGCAGGTTTGGCGCCATCGGTGCATCTTGATTTGATTATACCCCAAAAGCCATCCATAAAGGACATTCTTTCAAATCCACACGTATTGTCGACTATGACATCGCGATTGGTAGAGGAAAGTCGCTCTTGGGCAAGCAGATTCAAGTCTCTATAGTCTAATACGCATCCTAATCGAACCATTCTTCTTCATGACCGACTATATTCGCCACCCAACCGGATGTTGAATTTCCTCGATGAATCCCGATTCTATGAGTTTCTTCACTTCACAACGATTGCCTCCAATATTTGTGGATCTAAACCGCTTTTGCCGTTGCTTGACAGTTTGACATCCGCCATGTTGAGGCGATGTGTTGCCACATTAGGTCGAGTCCCCGCATGTCCTCGTAACTCCAGCGTAATACATCGATATACTCCCCGATTAGGGCAATCAACTCTTTCTTTCTTCCGAGGGAGCGATTGCGATGTTAATGAGCTTAGATGCTCTTCATCACCCATATTAACTCGACTACCTCATCCTTAGTAGGGGTTCTCTTTGTTCAACCTATCCCCAAACCGCTTGAGTTGATGGATCCATGGGTCTTCCCATGTTGGCATGTTCATCACTCTCAACAAAGGTGATCAACTGCCATATTTGACATTAAAGCCTTGAAAGCTTCTCCGAGGCCGGTGTCAATCCCACACCAAGAGTCGCATCGAATCCGTCCTCACCGTGGATTATTATCAATCGCCCACGAGCATTCATCTTCTCGAGGAGGATTCGTATCCCAACCCTTCTAAATGCATAGTAATTATCCCAGCTTCTTGGGACATATGCCGCTTTAGGAGGGGTTCGAGGGCTCGTCCAAACATAGACCTTCCTCGTGTCAAGTCATACCCCCATCTCTTCATGATACCCGTTTCGACTATATCCGAATGTGTGGAGGATAGGTCCATCGTCGCCTTCGCTGCTTAAGAAGTGATTCGGGCTGAACCGCATCTCCTTTACCGTGAAACAAGTCTTTTTCACTACTCGATCTTCGTGGGATGACGTGCCGCCCCAAAGGAGTCTCTGAACCGCTTTTTGTAAAGCAAGATGATCGGCTAAGTGCAACTCGATCATTGTATAAACCTCGCATCACATCATTCAAAGACAAAGGATACTCTAAATCGCCATTTATTGATTCATCGCAATTTGCCATTATAATGTTCATCCGACGATTCTTCATCGCCAAGATTGATTACAAGGTACAATGTCATTTAGAACAAAACCACCACTATAACCAAGCCCGCCGCAGACGCCTTTCTCCACCGCCGTCCGCTCTTGGGCCGATGATTCAGCGACTCATTATCCGAGAGGAGAGAATCGAAATAATTCTCCATCCCCTTAAACGTTGTTTGTCCGCACCACCGCCTTGACTCATTATTCGTGGTCTACATATTTGAGACACCGATGAAGAGTAGAGGGGACTATAACATTATTGTGGATCCAAGGTCTAATCCAACAATAAGTTATAGGAAGTCTCCGCCAATCACATAGTGTGACTTCGGACTTTAAGCCCCATTTGGCACTTTATCCGATCTTACCAAGCTTACCGAGACCGGTGTTAAATCCATAAATCATTGTGCTCGCCGATGCTACCATCGCGTGAATTCCAAGATGATACATGAGGCGCAGGGCATGATGCTCATAGCCGAACCCGGATCGACTTGGATCCTGCTAACTTCACCGAGCCAATATACCCGTGAAGTATAGCGCCTATCGTGCTTGAATTTCGCTCGCATATCCTCCTTTGTAAAAGTGATGTGGGAAGTGTTTAGTCGCAAGGTTGCATTGCCGGGCCGAATTCTTCGACTCGCCTAACTGGGAGAGAAAACTTCAATCGCTGTGGCTTTGAAGAGCTTCTCTCGCTCTTTGATAACCGCAACAACTCGTGATAGAGTGATCCTTATGGGGATATTGGCCAATTGTGCCATTACATCAAAGCTGTATGGGAGTTCGTTCCTGCTTATCTCTTCCAATCGGCGACCAATCGAGACCGCCGAGTTGAACTTCCCGTGGTCGCTTGTCTTTCGCCTTTTCAGCCGCCTGCATTTGGCCTGAGGTTTCCGGTATTTGTATTTGTACTCGCGGTCCACTCGTGGGCGTGGCTTCGTGTTCCTTCTGACAAATTGAATGTTACCACTGCTCGCTATCTCTCGTGAATTGCGAAGCAAAGATGGCCTTTGCCTTCCGCTTTGACTTTGCTTTGATGGAGAAGAAGCTACCATTGCTCATCTTCGCAGGTTCGGTGGATCCACGTGACTTCGCCATTTGGGGTCAGATATGATACAAGTCCTTTCTCATGCTGTTTAGGGTCGCCATTCACCGCTCTTCATTAGCGACTTTGACCATCGGTTTGGGTTCAAACCACGCCAATGGTACCACTCCAAAGCTTATGGACACCGTGATTTGTTCGACCTTCTTTCTTTGACGGCTTCATAGTGATGACCCCTACGCCAATTAAAGCCCGGATTTTGTCCTTAAGGAAACAGATTTAGTGGGTGATGAACCCCTATGGTACGCGACAAGATCTTGGTCATTCGTTTCATTGCCTCCTCTTGATTCTCAATCGGAGGGAGCTTGATCTTGTTATTTTCCACAAGATATTTGAAGAGACCGAATCTCGTCCGTCCCTAAAGGAATAGGACTTCGGAATCTGCCTAAGGCCTTCGCTTTTGTGGCCCAGTTGCCACGCTGATTGTGTTCGCGGCGGCGCTTCATTGCCGCCGCCGTTGCCGGTGGAGTTGAACGCTTTGTTCGCGAACCGCCTTGGTTTGCTTTTTCTTTGCCGCTGGACAAAGTTACGCTTCGAGCCCGCTGTCTACCGACCTCTCCGCTTTTTCCTTTTGAGGAACCTTCGCTTGTTCTCCACGAACCTTCGTGTCCTTCCACGCTATGGACGGTGCTCGCACCCATTGCTTCAAGCACATCTATCGATAAGTTATCGGGTGGTTTGGAGGATGAACTCTCTCCTATTGATCCCGATAGCCATTGCCTTGTTCCTAATCTTTTAACAAAGATATCCACGGTTCTTCCGCTTCGCCGAGCATGTCCCGACGATACCTCGGTATCGGCCATCAAAGAAATTGATAAGGAAGCTAGACTCCATGTCGCCCCTACCGGAATACCCCGATTGAGACGGCGGTACCATTCAAGGCGTACTCCACCTAAGGTGCTAACGAATGACCGAACCATCGTGGGTTCGCTGTTTAAATAACTCAGGTGTGACTTGAAATAAATCAAGTGTCGTCGGGAACCCTTCCGCCAAATGGTGTGAAGTTTATTAAGTTAAACCGACGGCACGGATTGATTCCCACTCTGCATGGGCAAGGAATACCGCTTCTTTACTTGAAGCGAAATCAATGAGTTGATTTTGCTCTCCAAGTCTTTGATCTTCTCGCCTCGAAAGCAACAACATCTATGTTTTGCCCAACAAGGGTTCGTGAGGGTTATCATCTTCTTGTGCTTCCTCCCGACCAATCGCTATCATCTTCATCGACGCCAGGCGACACCGATTCACCTTGATGTTTCGCAAGGCTTGATCTGTTGGTCATGCATTTCTCTCATCGCCCCATGGCCAACTCCATTTCTAACTTGAAGTTTTCCCTGTTTATTCAACGCCGCCTAGCATTTTGGCCACTTGATCTGCATCGATCATAAGCGCTTGGGGCTTTCGCTAGATACAAGATGATCGATGCGACATGGAGCCAATATCCGACGATCATCCTCCTCGCGGTATTCCCTTCGGTTTATCGACTCGACCGCCGGATAGTCCCGACCGCAAACGAAGTTAGCCGCTATGATGCGCCGAATAGCCCGTGACGATGGTTCTTGCCGGTCATATTATTAGTGACCTCTCGCAACTCATCCTCCTGATGTCATCCTTGCGGAATCGCCGACCTAGGTCTTGGCGCTGGCGCTAAGCCTCGAAAACCGAAACTTTCTCGAGTTTCTTGCCAATTGCACTGAGAGCACCGCCTTGATGAGCTTGGAGCACAAGCATGACCGCATCAATTTAGGGGTTCCTTCGAGATTTTCGACTTTGCACGTAGTAGTACTGCCGGCAGTGTGTACCGAGCACCGCCGGTGTCGGATCTCTCTATAACGCCGCCGCCATCGACGCAGAGCCGCCTCCTTCCGGAGAATGGTCAAGACTACCGAAAGTAACTCGCCTTGACTTCCGCTTTATGTGAGCATGAAGTTTCGTGGGACTTCTGACTTCGATCTTTAATCCGGCTGAGATGTCGCAGAATCTCCCGGTTCTTATGGAACGGGTACCGTATGAGGAGTGACCCGCGGATCCCTTTAGAGGACCCAAGCGATCTTTGATAGGGTTTGGTGGTGGTGACGGAATTGGCTTCACCGTTCGTGCGTGCACCTTTGACCTTGGGCCGCCGACTTGAACTTTGGCGCCGTTCGCGAACGCCGACGCCTTTGGCTTAAGTGCCGGTAGAGCATGGGCAATCGGGTTGGGGCACCGTTAGACTGGGCCTCCAAACCCGTGGTATCGCAGGTGGCTTTACCACTTCTTTCGCTTCACGAAGCTTGCCGCACTAAAGCTCGCGGCTTGCGCAAGGAGTGCGGGCGCTCCTGGCGCCCCGAGTGTGGAACGTTCCGCTTGACGCTGACCCACTCGCTGGTTGACGCGCTGATAGACCGCCGATCACTTGAGGTCAAGCCTCAGCAGAAGTTCGATCTTAGATCCGCCAGAAGGACCCCATCCACGGATTGCATGACCTGGCAAGCTTTGCTGCCATGCTTTGTCGCCGCTTTGGCGAAGCTCGCTTGGAGAGCCGCAAGATCATCGGCGCTTCATCTCGGCGCCATCCGACTGGGCGCCGACGGATTTTCACACCAAGGGCAGCCGAGTTGGACTCGGCCCCCGGGCTCTACATCGGAGGCCCATCGGCTCCTTGCGCCGAGACCTTCTTGGAGCGGGCGGGAACCGGATCTCGAGGAGGGTGAGGAGGTACTCGAACTTCTCCTGGTCGAACTCGAACCCGACCTCTTCTTCCACCGGATAGGGATCCGCTGTTAGGCATCTACTCCACCTCCGATTCGAGGCCGGTGGTTCCCACTCGGTCGCCGCCTTGTTCGCAGAAAAGTTGGGATGATTGTCATTGATTTGAACTTGCTTACGCCTTCTTTGGCCTACAACAAAATTCAAAAGAAATATCGCTTTTATTTTAAGGCTTACAATGAAAATCAAAAAGATTACAACTTTTATCCTTGTGAACAAACACGAGGATCTCTCTATATCGAGGCCCTCGCTATGGGTTCTTTGCCCGTGTCGGGACTTTTGTGTCCGTGGACCACCAGCAATTCCAATCCAAGTAGAGACCCGTTCGAACAACTACAGATAAAGGCTCGCTTCACAAGGAAACGGTTACCGAGGGAATCACACTCACAAGGAGAGAGGATCGCTCATGGGATCGCAGACTCACGGGAGAGGATCACCGAGCGGTGAGATCTACAAGGAGAAATCACAACATATCCCCGAGGTTAAGACGAAGCTTAACCTAGAGGGTATCTCAGAGTTCGACCAATTCAGCATCATAGATCGACGCCGACGGACTTGTGCTCGTTGCTCTGAATAAGGCGTCGACCTCTGGATCCCGTGGAGAACTCTTTAGAAAATCCTCAAAATCCACGCCAAGTCCAAAAGCCAAATTCTCCAAATTCTCCAAAAGCCCCGTCCGGTCCCCCAAGCCTCAAGTCCAAAATCCCTAAGAAGACCCTCAACTAAGACCCCCTATTTATACAACGGGAAGGCGCCGGCCAGTGGTTTCGCTTATCTTTGCTGAGCCACTCGCTTGTGCGAGGTGCCTCTAGTGGTCGAGCCACCGCCATTTGGCCGAGGTGTCGCCTTTGAGTCGCTTTCCGCCGTTGCTGGCCGTTGCCGCTTCTCCGCCGATTCTTCATCGATTTTTCGTCTTCCGGGCTTAGTTTTGTTCTGTAATGTCGCTGTTTGAGTCCGCGTTCGATCAACTTTCGAGCGAGCGCCCGCTTGCATTGACGGACTGCACGGTTGATTCCGCCTCGCCAACGCTTGAGTTTAGTCAACTCAAGACGCCGCTTCATTGGCTCAGACGCCTTGCCGACTCACTTCATGTACTGCCGACTCGCTTCACGCTGCTTTGGCGGCGCGGACGCTGCTTTGGCGACGCCGGTTTGTCGAATGGATCGTTAGTTGCCAACCCACCGCCACGAAGTTCGCTCGCACCGATAAGCAATTTTTATGCCTACGAGACTACGGTGTTAAACCGTATCACCGCGTTCGCTGATGCCTACCAGCAGTGGGATTCCAAGGTGATACATGAGGCTAGGGCATGATGCTCATAAATAAACCCGGATCGACTTGGATCCTGCTAACTTCACTAGAGCCAATATACCCGGTGAAGTATAGCGCCTATCGTGTTTGAATCCTCGCCTCGATATCCTCCTTTGTAAAAGTAATGGAAGTGTTTCACGAAGGTTGCATCATTAATGACTCTCTTCTCGGGCTCTACTAACTGGGTGAGGAAGACCTCTCAATCGGCTGTGGCCTCAGAGCTTCTCTTGTCTCTTTTGACAACCGCAATGTACCAGAAGAGTGATCCTTATGAATATTAGCCAATTGGCCATAATGTCGAAACGATATGGGGAGTTGGAGGTTCCTGGCTTGTCTCTTCTAATCGGGTGATTGAACCGAGACCGCCGAGCTGAACTTCTTGTGGTCGCTGGCACCACTCGCTATTGCGCTTTCTACAGTGAGGAGAATTGTTGTACCCCAACTCTCGACAGCCTTTGGCATTTGGGTCGGGACTTCGTACTTGTATTTGTACCGTGGTCCGCCCCTGGTGGCGTGGCTTCGTGTTCCGCGGCCACTGAATGTCACCACCGCCGCCATCTCCTCCACTACGGAAGTAGCATGGCATGCCTTTCCTTTGACTTTTCTTCGATGAAGAAGGAGCTACCCATTGATCATCTTCGCTGTGTCCGGTGGACTCCACAGACTTCGCCATTTGGGGTCAGATATGATACAAGTCCTTCGGCTGCTTGTGGGTGCCATTCACCGCCTTCATTAGCGACTTTGACCACCGGTTTGGGTTCAAACCATGTCAATGGCATCGACCCAAAGCTATGGACACCGTGATTTGTTCGACCTTCTTTTCTTTGACTGGCCATAGTGATGACCCCTACGCCAATTAAAGCTTGATTTTATCCTTAAGATCAAACAGATTTAGTGGTGTGATGAATGGCCCTGATACGCCAAGATTTTGGTCGCTCGGCCCTCATTGCTTCCTCTTGATTCTAAATCGGAGAGCTTGATCTTGTTATTTTCGACAAGATATTTGAAGAGACCGGAATTCGCCGCCCCTAAAGGAATAGGACTTCTTGGAATCTCTGGCTCAGGTTTTCGCTTTTCGGGCCCGTTGCCACTGATTGTGCTCGCGGGCGCTTCGCTGTTGTTGCCACGATGCCGCGGTTGCTGAGTTGAATTTTGTTCGCGAACCGCCTTCTTCCTTTCCCTTTGGCGGGACAAGTTATTACGCCGGAGCTTCATTGCCGGCCTCTTTTTCCGCTTTTTTCCTCTTGAGGAATTTTTCGCCTTGTTTCCACGAACCTTCAAGTCCTTCCATCGCTATAGACGGTGCCGCCCCCTATTGTTTCGAGCACGCTTTACAAGTTGCCGCGGCAGTCCGAGGATGAACTTCTTCGCATTGATCCCGATAGCTTCATTGCCTTGTTCCGAATCGCTTGACAAAGATATCCGCAGCTTTCTCGGTCTTCGCTTCGCCGAGCAAGCGCCAATCGATACTTCTAGATCGCCGCCGAAGAAATTGGTGAGGAAACTAGATTCCATATCGTCCCCGCCACTTAATGCTCTCTCGCTGAGACGGCACCAATCGAAGGCGTACCGGCGGTACCAACGAATGACCAACCATCAGGCTCGTCGGATATCACCCCTGCGACTTGAAGTAATCAGGCGTCGTGGTTCGGAACCCTTCCCACAAACGGTGTGAAGTTTATTAAATTAAACTTTGCCTGCATGGGATTGATCCCACTCCTAGGGTATGGGCAAGGGATGCCTGCTTTCACCTCTGAGCGGAAATCGCGAATTGATTTTGCTCTCGAGGTCTTTGATCTTCTCGCCAACTACATTATGCCCGCCAAGGCGCCGTTCGTGAGGGTTATCATCATCTTGTATTTCCTCCTGGTCCAAATCGCTGTCATCTTGATCGACGCTGATCCACACTGATTCACCCCGCATGTTTTGACAAGGCTTGATCTGCTGGTCATGCATTCTCATCGCCGCATGGCCAACTCCATCTCTAACTTGAAGTTCTCCCGCTGCTTATTCAACGCTTCGCCTAGCATTTTAGCCACTTGATCGCATCGATCATAAGTGTTTCGGGGCTCCTTCGCCGGATACGTGATGATCGAGGCAATTGCGGAGCCTATATCCAAGCATCATCCTCCGCGGGTATCCCTTTCGAAGTTTGTCGATTCGACCGTCGGATAGTCCCGACCGCGAACGAAGTTAACCGCTATGCGCGCCGAATGGCCCGTGACGATGGTTCTTTGTCGGTCATATTATTAGTGACCTCTCGCATTCATCTTCTGATGTCCTCCTTCGAATCGCTTTGACCTAGGTCTCTGCGTGTCGGTGCTAAGTCTCGAAGACCTAAACTCTTTCTCGAGTTTCTTGTCGGCAATTGCACCGAGCACCGTTGATGAGCTTGGAGCACAAGCATGACCGCCAATTTAGGGGAATCCCTTCGAGATTTTCTCGCACTTTGCACGGTATACAGCCTCGTCGGCTGCGGTGTACCGGAGCAATCTTCCGTGTGTTGGCACGATCTTTCTCGGTATAACATCGCCATCGACGAGAGCCGCCTCCTTCCAGAATGGCCAAAACTACCGAAGTAACTCGCCTTGACTTCCGCTATGTGAGCTGAAGTTTCGTGGGACCTTCGGACTTCGATCTTTAATTCGGCAGGGCAGAATCTCCGTCCCGAACGGGTGCGCCTCCTGTATGAGGAGTGACCCGCGGATCCCTTCGTGAGGACCCAAGCGATCCTTGATAGTTGGTTTGGTGGTGGTGACGGGTTGGCTTCACCACCGGTCCAGGTGCAGACACCTTTGACCTTGAGGCGCCGTCGGTCTTGGGCTTCGGCTTAAGTGCCGAGATAGGAGCGAGGGCAACCGGGTTGGGGCACCGTTAGACTTGGGCTTCGCTTAAGTGCCGAGATAGGAGCGAGGGCAACCGGGTTGGGGCACCGTTAGACTTGGGCCTCCAACACGGTGTGCGTTGGCTTCTTTACCACCTCCTTCTTCAATTACGAGCCTGGCGCACCAAGGCTCGTGCTGCACTGGGAGCGTGGCTGGGATCGCTCTGAAGTGTGGAGCGGTTCCGCTTGATAATGACCCACTCGCCGGCTGACGGCTTAGATAGACCGTCGATCACTTGGTAAGCCTCTGCGTAAATCTGGATCTTAGATCCGCCAGAGGACCCCATCCACGGATTGCATGGCTTTGGCATTTTGCGCGCCATGCTTTGTCGTTGCCTTTGGCGGGCTCGCTGAGAGCGCAGCGCATCATCGGCGTTCATCTCGGGCCATCTCGGACTTCGGGCGCGAAGGGATTTCTCTGCCCGGCGGGTTGGACTCGCCATCCCGGGCTCTACCTCGAGGCCCATCGGGTTCTCTGCGGCGGAGACCTTCTTGGGCGGCGGAACCGGATCCGAAGAGGGTGAGGACAAGTACTCCTCGAACTTCTCTTGGTCGAACTCGAACTCGACCTCTTCCTCCGGGATAGGAATTGCGGGCTGCACGGCCACGACCGATCACGGGGTGCTCTGGCCCCGTAGTGTAAAGCATTGGTAAAGTTGGTTTGTTATTCATTGCTTCGTTTGAACTTGCTTACGCTTTCTTTGGCCTACAACAAAATTCAAAAGAAATGCCTTTATTTTACATGCATAATGAAAATCAAAAAGATTACAACTTTCTCCTTAGTGAACAAACACGAGGATCTCTCTATATCGGATCCTCGCTATGCGGGTTCTTTGCCTCGTGTCGGACTTTTGTGTCCGTGGACCACCGCAATTCCGATCCGTAGAGACCCGGTTCCGAACTACAGACGAAGGGGCTCGCTTCACGGGAAACGGCGCCCGAGGGGATCACACTCACGGGAGAGGATCGTCATGGGATCACACTCACGAAGGAGAGGATCACGAGCGGGTGAGATCTACTAGGAGAAATCACGCTATCCCCAGATTAAGACGGCTTAACCTAGAGGGTATCTCAGAGTTCGACCCGCCACCTTCCGCTTGTAGATCGACGCCGATCGAACTTGTGCTCGTGGATCTCGCAAGAATTCTTCAAGATCTCCAAATCCGCCTAAAATCCAACCCGAGATCTCGTCCCAAGCCCCCGCCTCAAATCCCCGAAATCTCTCTTGAAGAAGCCGACCCTCTCGAAGATTTACACCCCCTATTTATACAAATCGGGGGTGTTTATTAACTCGACCAAGTCTTAGCCACCTCGGCCACTTGGCCGAGTCAACCTCAACCTCTGAGAACTGCTCATGATATTTTAAGGAAGGCGTAATTATTTAAAGAAAAACTTCAGAAGAAAAAAGGAGAAAAGAACTAGTATCTATTTTGGGTAATTATTTACCCAAAATTTGCTCTTTCTGGCCTATTCATACTTATTTATTTATCTTTTTCTTGTTGTGGGAATCCACCAACAAACAAAGGACAAACCTTGCTTATTGTATCTTTATTGATTAAATAAACCCGACATTTTTTCTATCTTTTCTTTATTTTATTTTAGATCCTCGGCCAGTGAGTTTAAAGGCCATCTTCTACGAGGTTCCTGGCCAAGTGGGCCGAGGTGCGCCGCCTCGCCGCTTTCGCCGCTTTTTCCGCCGCTTCCCGTTTCATCTCTTGGCTTAAGTTCGCAGATTTGATTCCGGACTAATTTGGTTCGCTCCGGCCAACGGTCCCGAGATCCGATCGTCCGCTCAAGTCCGTTTAAATCGTGCTTGTGACGCCTGGGTTCGCCGAAGTTCACGCCTTAACGATTCGACGCTCAGATCATTCGATGGGTTGTCATTCGCCGACTCTCGCCACGAAGTTGGTTTCGGGATCTTGTAAGTATTTTTCAACGCCTACACCTTCCTTGTGTCCATTTCATCTCAATACGAAACGTCGACGTTGATGGTTATTTGCGACTAATTGTCGGTCAAATAAACTGACATTTCCTGAATGAATGTAGATCACAGAATGCGCACAAACATTAGATGCATTCCTCTATAGGCTTCGTTGTAGAAGATGTCTACGAATGTTGCGTATAGGATTTGGACTTTTCATGAGCGTTGTTTTCTTTCTCATGTGGACCCACCAAATTTTGTACTTCAATATTACCTAAACAAGGATAAAATTATCCAGTGAACCTGATTCAAAATATTAAACGCCAGCTAAAATAAATTTTAGGAATTAAATTAAAATTTTTATTTTATTTAAGGGCTAGGATGCAGTTTTATAATTCAAATTTCAACCTAAATTGTGAGAGGTTTAGAATTAGGAGTCTGTGTAATTGGTAGTCAATGATTATGATCATGACTAGGATTTCAAAATCAAAGTTCTCAAACTATCTATATTCCAGTGAAGAAAGTCATAGAAAAAGTTTAGTTATAATTGTAGGATTGTGCACTCAAAAGGCCAATTTTAACTTCTTGTGTTCAATAATACTACATTTTCAAAACTTTGGTTCACATTCATAGTTAATTTATCTATTTATAATTCTAATTCTAAATCTAATATAAATTTAAATATTGAAGTTCTAAATAAAATATAAATTCAGTATTTAATTTTTGTATTTAAATGAAAATTTCAAACAAATTGATATTTAAATTTGAAATAATATCCTTAAAATGTGTTAATTAGCATTTAAGTTCGGGAGGATACGTGCAATCTAGGTGAATTTTGGGAGGAAAACCACTTACAAAATAGATCATGATCCTCTCCATTGGTGGTAATTGGAGAGTATCCATTATCTCAATCATTACCATTTATTCTAATTTTAAGGGCTAAGATGACCACGTAGGCTCCAAATATTATATTGAAAATCACTATTATCTTTAAAGCCACTATTATGAAACCAATATTGTGTAAGTGAAAATCTTACGTAGCTTCATCTAAGTCTGGAATTGGAATAGAGGGTAAAATAGGATATTGGATACTCCAATTACCACTTAATGGAGAGGATCCGATTCCTACAAAATATTGAGGATATATGCAATTAAAGTAAACTTTGAGAGGAATAACTATCTTTTATCCAAAACTATCTAGACTATATGAAATAATAATAATTCAATAAAATTATAACTTATTAATTAAATTGTAGAATAATAATTTTGGTAATAGTGTTTAATATAGTTTTGAAGAAATTGAGAATCTAATGATGATGAAGACAGAGAGGAGGGCATTTTAGCGATTTCTAAAAAATAGAGAGAGAAAGGGCAAAACACATTTTTTATTCACTTTTGGGATTGAGACACTCATTGACAAAGTCTTACGGACAAGACAAATTCCATTCAATAATTTGGGGCCTCAAACCATTGTTTCCAAAAAAAAAAATGAAAAATGAGATTCATCTAAACTCCATCGCAATTTCCATTAATAGATCGACAAATTAAGAATTTGAATGTCGGACCGCTAAACATTGGGCATACTCAATCATTATCATAGGGAACTCTATGTTCCCCACAAATTTAATTATATCAACTAACATTACGGCACGTGCAATAAATATTTAACTAATTTATTGTAAACTTTTCATAAAAATGTTAGTTGCATTTAACTATCTCAATGCTTTATTTTTAAAGTTTTATATTCTAAAGTTTGAATTTGCTTAAAATACGCTAATGTTTCTAAGAATAATTTTTGAAATATGTAATGATGTACGTAAATTTGAGACCTGGGAATGAAGATATTGGAGTATGAGAAGGTTGCTTTTCGATCCTTTATTAAATATCAACTAAATTCAATGTAGATAATACCTTTTCCTAATAATAAAAACTATAAGGAGTTGTTTCAAAAACTGTACCATTTAGAATAAATAAAGAACTCTAAAATTGATCATAGTCAATTTTTCGATTGTTATATTTTGCATTGAAATATATCTAATACTTTTTTAGAAAAGAAACTTCCATTTTATATTTATATCTCTTATAACATCTATAATGATATCTCTTGTTGTAATTTTGCAAGTGAGATAATTCATTTCTTTTTATGTTTCTAGAACATTTTAAAATCATGACACCTAAACATAATTAAAATATTACTTATGTGAGTTTCAAATCCTATTAACACACCATGATTTCAATGTTCTAGAAGTAAGAAAAGAAAACAAAGGAAGTAAAAATATCTTTCTTATAAAATTACTCATGATTACAATAGGAATGAGAAATGTCCTCCATTCCTCAAAAAATTCACTACCCTCACTAATTTTTATATAGTAGTATAGATTAGACAAGTGGATAAAAGAGTTCTCTTGGCGTTTTCTTTCCCACATAAGCCCATATAATACCATCTTGACAAGTGTAGAGATGGTTTTGCTTAGTTTTGTTTGATCTTTTTCCATAGTGATAACTATCCTCAAGAGTTGCACTTCTTTATACTACTTTTATATTCTGCAAGAAATTATAAGTTTCTATGGATCGCAACTTTGTTGTATCAAGCATATAAGAGTTAGTACAACTTTTATAGTATAGTTAGCATTTTACTTTTCAGAAGAGGTAGTTTGGTTTGCAAATTGCACTTTCAAGTAATTTGATGCAATTTGGGCATCTTGAAATAGTCATAATGCACTCAATATTAATGCAAAAGGACAAATTGTAACCAAATTTAATTTGATTTATTCTTGTTGAAACATATTTGAATGAAAACATATCTTGAATGGTAGAAATCAACACAATTTTGCTGATCATGTTTGATGCATCAATCCAGCGTTACACATCTTAGTCTCTTAAAAAAGAGATTCCTATAACTTTTATATCCAATTTAAACTCTCATTTAAGAAAGTCAATATATGATGTCTAAGGGCTTGTTTGGTTATTTTCTTCAAATAGTTGGATATTATTTCTAAGCTCTGAATTGCAGTTCCATATTTTTCCGCATGTTTCTTAGAAAGTAAGATTTTTATTTTTTATTTTTTGGTAAGTAAGTAAAACTTCCATTCCAAAATTTTCAAGAATTACATACTATCCCCGTACAATATGGGACTCAAAGAAACTAGAAAAAACAACTTATATGAACCTCTCTATGATCTAATAAAGCAAAACTTTTGAGACTACCTATTTTACATTTTTTCACAAATTCTCGGTTCTATGGACATAGTCAACACCAAGCTCGCTTACGATTATCCTCGAATCTTTTGAATGCAAATGCATTTGATCTTGATATCAGATGTACTAATTAATACATTCCTCCATAGTCACCATTTTCCGGAATATCATTTCTCGCTTTCCATATGTAGTAGATAATGTACTGCAATCTTTCCTTATGCTTGCTATTGAAGAACTTCCTCGTGACTTTGTGTTCAACCATATTAAAACTTCCCCCCATTTATCAGTAGCAACATTTGCTTAAACAAAAGCCATGGTATTTCTCCATATATGCCTGCTGAATCCACACTCAAAAATTAAATGATCTCTGTTCTCAACATGCATGTTACATAGCACACACTTCTCATCATCCAATATGCCATATCTCTTCAGTCTGGATTTAGTAGGTAATCTATCCCAACATGCTACCCAAAAAATAAAAGAGTGTTTAAGGATAGACATTTTCCTCCATACCTGTTTGCTCCATGAAACCTTTGGATGGTCTCCCATAAGTAGCTGATAAGTGCTCTGAGTTGAGTAAGGTTTTTCACTAGCCTTCCACAATTTGCTAGCAGGATCAAAGCATTTGAGTGCAGAATCCCTGAGCTTGAGCAACTTCTTGAAAGCCCATGAGTAATGGTTCTTGGGTTCCATAGTCTAGAAATTCAAATTCTTTATGTAATATCCATGAATCCAAATGAACCCACATTGACCTCTTATCTAGGACAATATCCCATACATGTTTTAGCATTAAGGACTTATTCATAATACTAAGAAGCTTCAAATCCTGCATCACCATTAGTTTTGGCAAGCAAACATTATTCCAAGAAACTTTAGCTTTCCTACTATTGTGCATCTCCCCAGCCCATAGAAACTCCCTGCAGATTCTCTCCACTTCCTTAATCACTCTTTGAGGCAAAATAAAAATGTCAGCCCAATAATTCTCGTGATACGAACAAAACTGACCGACAAGTTGTAATCTACCAAAGAAAAGAGAGAAGCTTAGTAGTCCAACATTTGGTTTTACTAACCATCCTTTCAATCAATGAGCCACAATCTAAAGAGGAGAGAAGTTTGGAAGTGAGTGGTACACCCAAATACCTAATTGGGAGGGATCCTTCTACAAAGTGCAACATATTAATGATATTCTGCCTTGTATTGTGGTCTACACCTCCAAAAAATACTTGACTCTTAGTTTCATTTGCACTAAGTCCAGATACTTTGGAAAAATGCACAAAACAATCAAATATATGTTTAACAGATATTAAATCACCTCTACAAAAGTAGAAGATTATCCAAAAACGAGATGATTCATGTGCATGTTTTACACTTCTGGATGATAGTAAAAGACCTTTGCTCTTGAAGACTTGCTAGGCTCCTACCATATTCCATGGCCGTAACAAAAGATAAGGAGACATAGGATCCCCCGCCTTATACCCTTCTTCTTCCTTTGAACATAGGACTAAGTTGGTCATTCACCACAATAGAGAAAGAAACTATTGTGACACATTGCATAATCCACTTTCTAAATCTGTGCGGAAAGCCAAGTGCATTTAGCAAGCTATCCAGAAAATACCAATTGAATGAGTCATAGGCTTTCCGAGATCAACCTTAAGTGTACACCTTGGACTGATATGTTTCCTACCATACATATGCAGAACCTCTTGAGCAATCAACACATTCTGAGCAATACTTCCCTTTAATGAAAGCCCCTTGAGCCTCATTTACAATAGTATGAATTACCTCTTTAATCTGTTAGTTATAACATTTGTAATGCACTTGTATAACACATTACAACATGCTATAGGTCTAAATTCAGAGGCATTATTAGGACAGACAAATTTGGGCACAAGGGAGATAGATGTGGTGTTTAGAGATTTCAGAATTGTACCTGAAGAAAAGAAGCTTCTCACAGCCAATATGACATCCTTCCCCACAAAATTCCATGTTGTCTTGTAAAATTTTGAACTAAAACCATCAGGTCCTAGACTTTTCAGATCATTGATTTGGAACATTGCAGCTTTGATCTCAGAATCAGTTACTGGCCTACATAAGGAAATGCATTGTTCAGCTGATAAAATAGGTCCTCTAGAGATAACTTGAGGATCAATAGGATCAGTACTAGAATCAGAACCAAATAGATTCTGATAGTAAGATTTTTTATTTGTTTCACCAAGAAAAGTAGCATAGAAGTTGGCTTGCATTTATTCCTTTATTTGGTTGGTAAAGAAAAAAAAGGAAACCAAATTTGATGATTGGGGTTTACTCAGATTTTCAAGTTTGGATACAAAGAAATCATCACAGTAAACATGTATCGCATAACCCATGGTGAGATTACCACATAATAATGTCATGCACCAATCTGAACTCCAATGCTCAAAAAAGTGGACAACAAATATATTAGCAAGCAAGCTAGCTATAAATATGTATAAATAGGAGTCCAAATTACAAACTCAATTCATCATCCATTTGCTTTTCTTTTTATAACCTATAGAGAGTAATGGAGCTCACCATCCAACGAAATCCCAAAAACATGATCTCACCATAAAAATTAGTTCATAAAATTTTTGGATGCATAGGCTCGGAATTGTGTCAAACTCATAAAAAAGGTAGCCATCCAATACATAAAGCATCAATGTAGGTTGCTACCTAATATAATTTTGTGACAATGCATCATAGCCTTTAACACAAAGAGATAACTATCCATTACAAAAAAAAATCCATGTAGGTTGCTAATATTAAGAATAGAGCTTTGGGAGGAAAGAGACTTCGAGAAAAAAGAGACTTGTTTTATTCATTGTATTGAACTACTTAAATACAATAGTAAGAGGACAAATCCTAAAATTCTAATCGATGTGAGACTAAAATAAAGGAAAGCAGATATCCTAATACTACTATATCTAACACTCCTTGTCAAACTCGCGGTTGGTAGAGAGCCATGAGTTTGGATAAGATGAGTAAAATTTTGCATAGATGGTTGTTGGCATGTCTTGGCAGAGGTGGTTGAATTGAGCACATCGCTGACTAAAATTGTGCGCCGAGATCATGTTATTGCAATGGTGATCACGCTATGCACCTGGTTGCGAGAGGGCGACGGCAGCTAAGGGAGAAGGCACGCGACTAGATCTTGCAAGCAACAAGGTCTAATATTGCAGCGGACCTGTGATTGTGAGAGGGTGGACTAAGGTCATGAGAGGAGGCATGGTGACCAAATCTTGCAAGCACGGCAGGTGGAAAATACTTAGTTAGAGAGAACTTGGCCCAGGTCGCCAAGGAGGGACAAATCTTGTTAAGGCAACCGTCAAACACTTTATGTAGGCGATGAAGCGGATAAACAAGAACCCGCGATGAACAAGCACTATTGCGGCGAGGTTAGGACTAGGTTTTGCCGTGAGCCGAGGTCATTATGCCAAGTGGCGCAGGTTAGGGCTAGGGTTTGGCAATGGAGGCGCTCCACGGAGTTGATGGCTACGGTCAACGCAAGCACGGCTGTCAGGTCGGCTGCGTGTGTTTCTGAGGGCTGATGTTAACTGGCCAACATAGGAAATGCACGGTGGCGTGGCTAGATATCCGAGGATCCGATGATAACCAGAGTGATTGAGGGTCAAGCGACAAGAAGATGCAAGGAGTTGGCTTGAGCGCAACGATCACCGAAAGTGGGGTCAACATCATCGTTTCGGGCTAGAGACTGATGAAAGGCTGTGTCGCTAGCAACGGAGGAGGTGCACCGATTGATGATGTGGTGTGAGGTTGTAAGCGGATGTGATGTGAGGGATGATGACCACCGGCGGGTAGTTGTGGTGTCGGGAACCGAGGTCGGGTCAGGTCGCCACCGCATTGATGATGTGGTAGTGGCGAATTGTCGATGTGATGCTCACCTACGAGGTGCTCAGATTTGACTGGCCCGACGAGAGGCTAAGAGGGCGTGGATGCGGGACGCCTTCGCGGCGCGCACTCAGAGAATGCTGGGCGGCTGCGGAGCCGGGCAGGACGCCATCGGGACGGCCAGTGAGGCGCCATTGGCGTGGCCGGCAGCGCCGTGGATGGTGTCGAGGATGATTTCGTGATCAATCGGGATAGGTCCGAGGCAAGTTCATGAGAGTCGGGTAATCGCTTGCAAGCGAGGCGAAAGCGGCCGAGGTTGAACCATGGCCGAGGCCGAGGGGAAGCACAGAGTTTTAGCAAAACCCCTACGGCTAGATGTAGAGGAAGAAGAAAGAGGTCTCTGGGATCAAGAGGATAGCTACGATACAAAGAATAGAGCTTTGGGAGAAAAGAGACTCGAGAAAAAGAGACTTGTTTTATTCATCAGACTCGAATACATAGAATAAGAGGATGTAGAGTCGAAAAAGTTTTGTTTGATTGACTTTGAAAAAGAATTACAATCACACCCTCTCGACATGAGAGAAGAGAAGATTGATTTGACTTCTCTTTGTATGGGTTCTCGCGCGAAGAAGGTTTCACTCAATGCTCACGAGAGTTTCGCTCGCCGACGATCGTAACGAGTTGTTGATGATTGATGAAGAACTCGATCTCTTTGCCGCTAGTGCTAGATTTTCTCACCGTCCAAAGTCCCCCAATGGCTACTCACCGCCATTTATAGGCTTTTAGCATGTAACCGCATGCCGGAATTGGGGAACGCTGGCTAACCGCATGGACGCGGGTATAACCGATGTCCACTACTTAGCCCACGTGATTGTTGTGGCTTTCGTGCCTTTGGGTCCGCCACGCAGGGCGAAGCCGATAGATGACGAAGCCATCTTCCTCGGTCGGTCAACCTTGATCAATGACGGTTCGCTACTGGGCAAGCTTCTGCCGGTAACGAGCCACAAGCTGGGCAAATCTCACCGATGTGTTTATACATTTTGTTGATGGCGAAGCCGCATTATAGCGCAACTCAGATTTAATATCGAGGTTCACCGCCAGAAGCGAACCTTCGTGATGAATATCGAGGTTTATCGCGCGTAACCTCTGTAGGCGCAGGTTCACCGCCGTAGGCAACCTCTGTTGAATGGCGAGGTTCATGGCCGTGAAGTAACCTTGTTGAATGGCAGGTTCATTGCTATAAGCTAACCTCGGTTAAATGGCGAGGTTCATTATTATAAAGTACTCCTTAAATGGCGAGGTTCACCGCCAGCTTAACCTGCTTGAATGGCGCAGGTTCACCGCCGTAGCGAATCTCGGAAGGACGTGACTCGGCCGCTGGCGTAACCTCGCTCAGGAGAGCTTCACTACTGGGTGAACCCCTGCTGAATAAAGAGTTTGCCGCCACAACCTCGCCTCAGGGAGAGCCACAAACTTTGACGCTGGGGACGAGCCTCGCCAAACTTTGATCCGTAGCAGCCTCGCCAAACTTAAGTGTTGTGGGCAGCCTCTCGTTAAAATGAACTCGCGCCCACGCTAACCTCAGATTGAGGTTGAGCCTCGCCTTTGACCGAAGTCTCGCTTTTGAAGTTTTAACAACTAGGGTGCACCGACCTCGCTCGAGGATTTTTGACTGCCTAGACCCCTTCAAAGTTTTAACTTGAATCAAAGTGGGTCCGAATACTTTGAATTTTTCTATCAGCTTATCGGCGAACTTCGCGACGCCAACCTCGCCAGAGTTCGGATATGAAGGCAAGGTTAACCTCGCGACTCACCGACTCTGGCGTTGCTTCCGATTTCTTTAAACCGCGATCCACGCGCAAATTAGGGATTAGACCCTTTCGAGTGACTTGTCACATCCTCAGATTCGCCCCGCAGATCTCGTGATCGATGATCACGAGATCCGGGCCGATATTCTACTGGCCATTGTTCTTCGAGACTTATATATGACAAATAAAGGCAGCAGAAAACCTTTCATCGCTTCATCTTCTCAAGCCGCCAATCTAAATCGCCAATTTCGACGCCGCAATGGCCCCCAAACCGCGCATCGCAAAGGCAAAAGCCTATCGGGACTTCGCTCGCTTCCACCGCCCGCCATTGTAGCGTGAAGAGCATCGCCGCCAAAACATGACTTTTGCCGGCCAGAGTTAATTTTACGACGGATTTTCACTCTGAGATGATATTGCTTCCAAGATCATATCTTTCTAATCAAGGCCGTTTTGCCGAGGCTTGCCTCATTTCGCTTGATAAACCTCATCGAGGTTCTTGATCTCCCGTGATCCCCATGGTCTCGTTTTGAAACTCGCCTTTGGCGAGGTTTGATTATTTTAGATGAAGCTCGCTTCGCAAGTCTCGCCTTTTGAATGATGAGTCTTGTTTAGCAGGCTCGCCTTCAGTGGACGGGTCTCGCTTCGGGCTCGCTCGGGCGATGAGTCTGCTTGGCGAGGCTCGCTTTCTCGAAAGATGAGTCCGCTTAGCGAGGCTCGCCTTTCGCGGGATGGGTCTCGCTTGGCGAGGCTCGCTTTTCTCGGCGAGATGAGTCTCGCTTCGCGGCTCGCTCGAAAGATGAGTCTCGCTTCATGCAGGCTCGCTTGTCGATGAGCCTCGCTTGGCGAGGTTCGCTTGTCCGGGAGATGAGTCTCGCTTCATGAGGCTCGCTCGAAAGACGAAGTCTCGCTTGGCGAGGCTCGCTTGTTGGATGAGCCTCGCTTCGCGGTTCGCTTTGTCCGGCGGTTCGCCTATTGATGACGGTTCGCCTCGCTTGACGAGGTTCGCTTCTTCTGAGTGACTTTGTCCTTTGAAGTGGCGATTTGACTCCTCGAGACTAACTTCTTCTTCTTTGTGTAGTTGAGCA
Source organism: Asparagus setaceus (assembly GCA_012295165.1). NCBI lineage: Eukaryota > Viridiplantae > Streptophyta > Magnoliopsida > Asparagales > Asparagaceae > Asparagus > Asparagus setaceus. Next base: position 13,862 of record WHSE01000076.1, on the reverse strand, counting down.
TCCTTCTACCCCCATTCCTCAACGGTTCTTTGGAGCAAACGGTGCTCAAGAGGTAACCTCGATTTCTCCCTCTTGTGAACGCTCGTGATTGGGGATGGATCAAGAGGAGTCAGACTTCTTCAACCTTCAACATCCACCTTCGCGCTGGATTACGGATGCCCTTTCGAGTCTCTAACCGGGACCGATCGCGAAAGCCCGCTTCTTCGCTTGAGATGATATCAAGATCCGACTGTTGACTTGGGTTTGTACAAGGGTCTGAGTGGTAAACTCACGCTACATGTTCTTGCCCGCGAATGGAACGATTGCCTGACCTCCTTAAGAGCCGCTTCTAATCCTCTAAGATGAATGGGATCTAACCCCTACTCAAGATGGAGTGATGCGGTCACTTTCTGGTGCATGTGTGGACCGCCATGGTCATCATGTAACCGTCTACAACCCGGCTTTTCCAGGAGCTTCCCGTCATAATCACCGCCGCGCCAACACCTTTGGTCGTGTTTCCATAAGGTGGAGGGGCAATTCCCGCCAAGGATTTCCTGACTCGGTCGGGTCTCGATGGGGTTCTTCGAATGGTGGCCTCGCATCACCGAATACATTCTAGAAGAGTATCGCGGATGAATCGAGAGGTTTGGCCTAGGGCTCCTATCGTGCAACTCAACCGGCTTGAGGAACAATTCTCACAGCCTTTGGGATTTTGAAATTGTATAATCCCGATACTCATACCTTCTTCACTCCAGACGGGCGAATCGATTGCCTTGCACGAGATGGCGAGGCGGCTACTCTACGCAGTGTATCCGCACGAGGAGTACATCCCGGTATAAAGAGTCGACGATTTGAAAAGATCACCCCAAGTAGTGGAGACCTATCGGGAAGTGATGTGCCACTATTATATTTGCACATGTAGCACTGCGGCCGATAAGAAGGGGAAAAGTTCATCACCATAATATTTGGGCCCACTACCTCTTTGAAGGGCGGATGATAAGGAAGGTATCATGGTGCCCCAGGTCCTCTTCGGTATGTAAATTGTCACGGCCAGGCTTGACAACCTTCCACTTTCTTATGGACTTCCACTTCTGATGAGCATGGCTTCCTGCCAGGACGACGCTTAACACTTATATTTATCGAGCGGGAGCGATTTCTTCCAGCGGTAAGCAGCGTACTATTTCATGTTGGGCTTAAACATATCGCCGTCCCGGCAGCCTTTGACTCCATCGGCACCGAGGTGATTTTCCCCGCCGCTTCGCTTTAAAGGCATCAATATGCACTTCTTCCCCGCCATGATTGTCAGATTCACGCGCTATATGGCTGCCTTTGCTATGCCTTCCATGGTGTTGAGAACCCGAGGGTGGAATTACCATTTATCTTATGGCGTGGTTCATCATGCATTGCCCTACTCTCATGGGTACACCTTCGCACATATAGAGGGACAAATTACTCCTTTCATCCGAGGCTAGAGAACGCCGATTGACCAAACATTACATTGCCGGCGGGCGCTACCGACTATAAGAGTTATTTAATCGCGGTCCTCATTTTCCCTGTCACTATGGACAAGCTCTAGTGGATGAACCCAATGCTCGTGGTTATACCACTTTATCGCCACGCTTCTATGGCTCATGAGCATCCTCCGGTATTTCATTTGCCGCTTTGGCCCTATATGCATTGAGCCTTATCTACCATGTCGCCGCTCAATTCGGTATGATCAATCAGACGCTGGTAATCCCAGCTTCGCCATAACCGACGGCGCTTAGTCGCGCGGAGCTGGCTGTACTAGACTGCTGGCAGACATGTGCTCGCTTCTTCCTCGCGAACGACCTCAATCCCGACGACGCTCACAGATGAAGCGGTTGCACGCAAACGCCAAATTCCGTGCTTCAACATCAACTCTTCCGGCTTATTGATTCGGCCGCTATAGTGGAAGGCCGACTTCAACGAGGAGCCGCGATTCCCGGACTAAAGGAGTATTTGCACGCCGAGACGGATGCTCGAACCTAAACCCTGCCGCGTGGAGCCCTCACGCCAATCCACTCTCATGGGACCCAGAGCCATCACGCCAACCTGCCCACATGAGACCCAAAGTGGATATAGATGAGGCTCTAGATGAGTACCGGTAGCAACATGCCTCTTCTCACTGTATTGAAGCAACTCCCCGGTTGAACCTCAGACGAGGCACCTAGAGTTCGCCCTTTGGAGAACCATCTAATATATTCCGAAGATCCTCTTGAAAGCTCTCTACCTCACCACTGGTTGAGCAGTGCCTCAAGAAGCCACCCACACTTCGTAGCCTGAGGAAGCCAAGCTGTGCCAACAGATCAAGGATCTAAAGACCGTGGCCCCCTGGCCCAAGCGTAGTCAAGCCGTGAGGAGAGAAGCCTTTGATTAAGCCGCCACCGAGCCCCATTATCAAGGCCCTCCCCGATGCCGCTAAGAGTATACTTGATGATGCCGAAGAGTCTCCCTGGTCGCCGCTGCTTCGAAGTCAAATCGTGACCCAAGACGATACAATCCTCGCCATGGCAGCTCGACCCCACTGCTTTGATCGCCGCCACCACTCTTCAATTGATGTCCCGCGAATCCTCGCTCCTGTCCATTCACGCCCAAACCTTCGGCTGGTACCTCTTCTTTTGACTTGTCAAGGACTACGGTATCTATGATTCGCCATAATTTTCACCATCCCGAAGAATCTCCTACTCAAGTGTTGAGCGCTGGGATTTTGCCGATCAAGGTCGATTGAACCTCTCCCGATGTGATGCAAAGCTCGACTAACGCTGCAGCCTACGCTTTACCAAACCTATCCGCATGCAGACCCTTTTCAACAAATGGCAAAGACAAATGGGACCAGCCTCTTCATTCTATGATTGAGGATCGCGGCCATGCCTTAGAAGAATAAGAGACGATACTCAATTTGAGCTCCAACGCCAAGTACTCAAAAGAAGAGAGTATTGATCGCCTTTTGAGACGCCACACTCAGATGTCAAAGAAAAGGGTTGCTAGCACCGAGCGAATCAACAACTCCCGGTTGACTTCTATGGCTACACCTATCGACATTCGTGCAAAATCGGCGAGGCGAAGTGGCTAGCTACCGCTAATCGGTGAAACATCAAACTCGATAGCCCAATGCGCATTAACGGGCCGCCGTGGAAGCCGAATCTAATGATCCGAAGGCTTGCTGGCCCAGGAGCCAAATGCCCGTTTTCTCGACAAATGATCTTCATAAACAAAGCGACGAGGAGATCAAAGTCGCCACAAGGAAACTATGGTCAAGATTGCTTCCGAGATCCGCCAAACTCGGGAACTTGTAATTCATGTATATCTTTAACTACATGATGAATAAGATTCCACTTTTTGTGTTCACTCAAAATTTTGTTAAGACTTTGCATTTGTAACTGAATTTTTAGCAAACTCCCAAATATCAACCGACTTGATATGTCTTTACCAGCTGCCGCTTGAACCGACTAGCCATACTTTTCCCTCAAGATGATGAGTTTTCGAGGAGGTTCTTTTAGGCTTAATGCTAAAATCTCCCTCTATCCTTAGCCGCTCGCTGATTAAAAGATAAAGGCAAATTGCCCAAGAGGTCATTAATAGAATAAAATCATATGAGGATGATCGAATCGCCTGACATAAAAGTATAACGATTGTGATCAAAGAGTAACCGAAGTTGTTCAAAGGACATGAAAGTATAACAACAGTGGATTACAAACGTAATCATTTAAAGGAATGATCATGAAAGTAGTCAAGTCGCTCATCGAATGAGAGTATAACGACTATGATCGGAATAAAGGTAAATTGCATGCAAAGGCTACTACCGTGAATAAGATAGCGCGGAAAGTTGTGATCAATCGCTGTACACATAAAAGTATAACGATCGCGGATCGTAAAGCACCGTTCACAGCTGACATGAAAGTATAACAACAATGATTATGAACAAAGTCATTCAAGGAAATGACTCGCGGTTAACCGAGTCGCTCAAAGGACATAGTATAACAACTATAATTGAATAGAGCACATCGATAGTAGCCACTATTCTACGAGGGAGTTGATGGGTGTATCACTGTTAACCACTATCTAACATAAAGTCACCGCACAAGAGACTATATGGAAATGATCGTCGCTCATGACGAGAAGTATAACGATCGATCGAAAACAATCACATTGTTCAACGGTGTGAAAGTATGACCACCGTGATCAACATGAAGACACATCATTCCGATAAATCAAAATTAGGTGACACGCTGTTCACTGAATTGAAACATCGCTCATCGCTGAGTAAGCCCATAAGGATGACTAACATCATTCTGGATGAATAACAAACGGAGAATTAGAATATCAAGATCACTGGTAAAGCCAAAGGTGGATATCGTGAAGATAAAATATTGACTCGTAAGTCAATACTTAGAAACGATAAGATAATTGACTAGGGTAATATTTCTTCGTAAACTTACCATTGATAGCATCATGATTTTGTCGCCTTCTTGATTGTTAGGCGATTCCATTCGAAAGTAAACCGACTCCACTACTTAATGGTCCTTCCCATTTTGGTTCGAATTTCTTTTGGAATTCAAAATCATCACGCCTGACAAATGGCACGCAGGTCGCCTTCCTTGAAAATAATGACATCTGACCTTCTTGTCAAATGCTTTAGAAATCCTGCTCACACTCGATATGCCGTTGAGCTCAGTCGCTTTTCATCCAAAGATTTCAAGTTCTTCAAGGCCGACGATGATTTTCTTCGGGCCGCCATTCCGGGTTAATGCTATTCAGAGCGATGGATTTGAATCTCCAACTGTAGAATAGCCTCACAACCATAAACCGTAGAATACGGGCGGTACCCGCTGTGCGAACCGTCAGACGATAAGCCCACAAACTTTGTCCCAACTTATCATCCCAATCCTTCTTATTTGAAGAGACCATCTGTGAGGATTTTGATGATCGCCTTATTAAAAGCTTCTTTTGTCCATTCGGCGCAGATAGTAAGTCGTTGATGCCGCATTCTGATTCTAATTTATCGCAGAATCGAAAGCATGATCGACAAATTGTGGACCATTGTCGCGACAACTGGCTCGCACACCATATCGGGTATATGACGGATGTTTGACAAATTTGATCACATCACTAGCCTTGACCATTCTCAATGGAATAGCCTACCATTTTGAGAAATAGTCACATCGCCAATATGAAGCGATGTCCTTTGAAGAAGGCGGGAAATCGGACGATATCCATTCCCCATGTTTCAAATGGCCGTGACGCTCGGGATGCAAGTGTTCCTGGCCGTTGATGAAGGTAGTTAGCATGTATCCGCATGCACGGCATCGCGCGTAAGCCACAAAGATCCTTACCACCAATAATAACCGAAGTTCACGTTCTGGCCCCATAACTGGGTCAGTGTCGTGCTCCACAAACACCGCTATGAGCTTCTTTCAAGACTTGCTCGCTTCCTTAGTCGACGTGACACCGGCAAGAATCCATCATACCACCTTCTATATAAAGTCCAGAATCGGGAATCATAGTAAAATCTTGATGCTCGCCGACGACCGACTTTCTTTCTTTATGTCTTCTGGATATCCCATGCAAGACATAATCGATGATCGGGAACCGCCTCGCTTCAAGTGACTTAGGTTCGCCTTCGACGCTTGACAGAACGATATTTCTCGAAATAGCTGCCGACTAGACACACTAACCGGCCGAGTAGCATTCTGCAGTATAGCGAGCCGCAAGAGACGCAACAAGATTCAAGATAAGTGTTCGCGAACCGGTACATGATCGATGTAAAAGCCAGGAGTCGTACTAAAGCTACGGGGCCGCATGATGAGTGGATAAGGTCCTCGCCGACTTCATATTCTCCTCTCAATTGTTTTACGATTAGTCGTGGAATCCCCAAATGCTTCAAGGTGTTTCACGCCAATGCTCGCTATGTCGGACCAATCAATAACGATTATACTCGCTACGCTATCGTGCATGGTTCTCGATAACGACATACGCGTATCACGCTTTTGTGGAGATATCAATACTACCCCACTCCTACTAACGGCCGCCATGGTCGCCTTCGCTCACAAAGAACAACCGCCATACCTGCTCCTTAGAGGCCGATTAGCTTCGAAGGTTCATCGTGCATGTCTTGATACAATTCGACTTTCCTTTCAATGGATGGTTAGCCAAAAGATCACACACCTTTCACCGCCGGAGGTTTGAAGTGAATGTCGATCAGATAATAACAATGCCCATCTAGCCATCCGACTATTCAACGTCGGTCAATCATGAAGACCGTGATAGGTCAATTTTGAGATGACGGTATGGTCCGGCCCCACTAGATAGTGCCGCATCTTTTGGATAGCTAAGACCAAAGCCAAACATTCCTTCCGAATGGGAGGATATCGATATTCGCCCCCGTTGTCCTATCGAGGTAATAGATCGCCTGCTCACGGGCCATTGTCATCGCCCCGCTAAAGACTCGCCAACGATACTCAGAAGCGATGTAAATCGAAGGGTTTTCCGACTTAGGCAACTAACACTGGGGATTAGAAAGATACGCTTTGATCTTCGAATGCCTTCCTAAGAATCTTCATCCCAAACTAACGATACACCTTTCTTCATGAGCTTCGAGAATGGCTGACATTTCCGATAAATTGGAAATGAATCTGCAATGTAAGCCAAACGCCTGAGGCCACGGCTCCCTAAGGCTCCTAGAGAGCGGAAGTTCCCGGATAGCTTTGATCTTGTCTGGTCGAGACGATACCATCTCGGCCTGACCACTAACTAGAAATTTGCCACTAGACATCCCCTAAAAGACTTAGTTGGTTCATCTTCACCATGAGCTCCAAGATATCTCAAATGTCGCCCTCAAGTCGTGGTAAATGATCACTTTTGTGACACTCGACCACTAAATCGCTTCACGTAGATTCTACCGCTTCTCCGTGAAATGTTTTCTAAGATAGCGTCATGGCGCCGGGTATGTAGCCCCCGCGCTTTTTGCCGAAAGGCATAATCAGATACAGATACAAAGATATTCTCGACGGTTCGAAGCGCAGTTTTTCATCATCGGTGCATTTTGATTTGATTGTACCTCAAAAGCCATCCATAAAAGACATCCTCTCGAATCCACATGTGTTGTCGATGATAATGTCCAGATCGGGTAGAGGGAAATTTTCTGACATGCCGTATTTACGCCCAATCAACGCTAGGTCGGTCCGTCTTCTTTTACCACTGTACTATATTTGCTACCCACGGATGCCGACTTCCTGATGAACCCCGCTTTCGATCGCCGATTTCTTTCTCGATGGCTTTCATGACCGAGGGAAAATCGCCGTTGTTGTTGTTTAACGTGTTTAGCTCCCCGCTTAATGTTAAGGCGATGCATGGCCACTGAGGGTCTAAACCCCAGATATCTTCATAACCCATGCAAGACATCGATATATTCCCCGCATTCAAAGCGATAGCTCTCCTTTCTTCACCGCCAACTATCGCTTATGAATACGGGTTTGGATTAGATTCGCCCCCATATTTATTTGGATTATTTTGTCATCAGCGTGGTTCCTGCTTGTTCAAAACGATGTTCTATTGATTCCCACCGCCGACTCATATCGATCTTCCAATAGCGTAAGAGATCATCTTCGATCTCTATTGATCACCGAGGTCATATTGACCATCAAGGACTTAAATTCATGTCCTATACCGACGCCGTAATCCCAGAAGCCGTCGAAGATGAGTGATCCGACTCATCCTCGGCCATAACATGCCATGAGTACGGCCATACTCATATCCCAACCCTTTACGAAGTTTTATGATAGTAATCATCGCCGCCTTCCCGACATAAGCAGACGGATCGGCGCTTTTGATACCTTTTCCGAATTTAACCCTTCTTTGTGAAGGAAGTCATATCCCATTTTCATCGATGTTGTTACTGGCCTACAGAAATATGAAAATTGGGGTTCTTTTTCTTTGCTCGGGGTTGTTCCACCTCGCCTGTAACGGTTTGTTGACTCGCCCAAAGATAATGTCTTTCTCACCATTATTCCGATCGTGATCACAAAACCGCTAGAAGAATTAAAGTGCTTTGAGTTGTCATAAATGACGACCGAATGGGCATGTGTAATGCGTGTTCAAAGATACAACCGTGGAAGAATTCTCGACATCGTCAAGATGACTTTAACACCCGGCGTAAGCTAAATCATAATTTTCATTAAAATCGACTATGTCGCCATCGATCATTCAGATCGATTACAAAGGGTTTTACATCATTGAAAACAACACCTTGTTCTGACTCTATGTCATTTCGGCCATAGTCCTCGACCATGGTTCATCTTTGCCTTCCTCAAGGTAGTGGACGTAATCCGTGAAAATAATTTCCACACCTTTGAACGGGTTGCCTTTCCACACCAATGTTTTAACCATCCCTTCTTCATCTACATACTTCATGCACATGCAACGTGACGGACGATCAAATTTTCATGGATCCGTGGTCGCACTCCAAGAGCAAATTGTAAGATGTATCCGCGCCGATGACATAGCAGTAACATCCTGCCTTCAAATCTCCTATTTGGCATTTGAGTTTGATCTGCCCAAGGGACTAGAATTTGTAGCATTGAAGCCGTAGACGGTAGTCCCGGCTAACCGGCAAATGCAGATCCCAAGATGTTGTATAATTCTCAACGGATGATACTCAACGCATCCCGTCAACTTGAGCTCTGCTGATTCTGGATAGATCCGATATAGCGAAGTACACCATCTAAGTTGGGGTTCTTCACTTGCATGTCCTCTCGATGAAAAAGTAATGCAAGGTATCGCCCTTTGAAGACCTCGAGCAACATCGGGCACAAACTGTTGTCCTTTTCGGGAAATGAGCGAGGAACGCTTCATTATCCGGGCTAAGCTCGCAGAGCTTCTCCGTAGATTGAGAGAGACGCAAGAGCTCAAATAAAGTAATTCGGCCGATGTTGAGAGTCACAACACGCCGAACCGAAAGGAGCCTTCAAGTTTCGCATGTCCTTCCCCGAAGTGCTTTGTTAGCGATCTCTTGTCTCGACCCACCAACTGCTCCTTTGTCGCTACATCGCTACTCTGGTACTTTAGGAACTCTTTTTCCGCCTCTAGGCCAACGCCGGTACAGATGTGCGACGGCGCTTTGTTGCTCAGAGTCATCGACTTGCTCCTTTCCTACAAGCAGCAGAGGCGGCGCATAAGACTTCCTTTGACTTTGAAGAAGTCCATTGTTCATCCGATAACAAGTCGATGAACCCATAATTTCGCTTTCACAGTGCGGACCATACTTGGCTTCCGCCACGGAGATCAAAGTTCACAACTTTGGCTTCGCTGATGGATCGGTTTTACACCGCCCCGCACTTGAATTCTCAAGAAAATCCCCAAATCGAGGGCTACCATGTTTGCGACACCTTCTTTTGATCCTCCCGCAGTCATAACACCGCTTCTAGCAAGACTGATCTTGTCCTTCAATATAACATGACCCCGTTTCTGACGGTGTACCATTCACGACATGCAAGATTTTTGATCATCCGCCCTGAAGCTTCCTCCCGCTTTATTTCCTGCTGATCTTATTCATTTTAAGTAAAGTTTTGAGGATCGATAACCCGTCATCCTTAAAATCATCTTCTCGAGGACGCCATCTAAACGCTTTGATTTTTCGCTTAGGATCTTGAAGTGTCACTTCCACAGCCTAAAGTCTCCTTCCCTTCGATTGCTTTTGAGGAGTAAAATTATTCTCGTTACCCCTTTTAGATCTAGAGTTTCGAGGTTCCTCCGCCGATCCTCTTAATCATGTTTTCAACTTGTTCGCTTTGCTCACCAATTCTTTCCAAGAGTATGCCTCAACCGCACCTCCATCTTAGAAAGTATGTTGATCGAGAGGTCGCTCACATCATCCGGATGAATGTCGCCTGGGCCCGTCCCGAGTGCAAAGACAGATTCTAATCGCTGACAACGGCCGATTGCACTTTCTTTTGCTTTTCGACCGCCAGTGGCCATAGACACCCGTCATCATCAAAAATCGGCCACAGCCTTTTGCAGATCTTTCCAAGAGTTGATAGAACTGTGCTCTAACCTTTCGAACCACTGGCTTAATTTTAAGAGTGCTCATGAATAATCTAGTCATAGGATCACACCCGCTATATGCCCGGCTTGTGCTTGAAGTAGTAGATGTGTCAGGATCGAGAACTTTTTCCACAAACCGCACTAAGTTGCTGCTTGAATTTCGGAGGATACGGGACATCGCCCCATTCTATAGATATGGCCTCACACCCCAAATTCTTTGATTGCCCTCGAGTTTCAGAGCATCCCTTTGGAAATCCCGCGAACACATGATCTTGCTCTTTGTACGCTGGTTCGATTCGCCGATGACATCGAATGGACATCGGATTCCTCTCGTAGTCTTCTTTGCTTCGATTTCGATCCTTCTTCGCCCATCTTTCTTGCCCACAAGTTTCTCCATCATCATCTCTAAACGCTCGATAGATTCTTCGTTGTGCAAGAATAGTAGCTTGCTCTTTCTATTCTTCGTCATCTCTTTCCTCGCTCTGCCATGAGGACCGGGCCCGGTCACCAAATCGTTCGGTCAGACGAAAGTAATGCTCTGAGTTCTCATGTTCTTCGGTACCCCACCAATCCGCTATAGTCAAACGGATTGACGCCCGGCATTTAAGACGGTGTTTATATAGCTTTGGCTATTGATTAACGCACTCGAACTCGAGAATATTCGGGTCGACGACCGACTTCGCTGGTTGTCTTCCTCGCCTTCTCCCAACCATGTTGATAGTCACTCCATGACCATCGCGTTGCCCGCTTTTATGGTGGAATCGCCTTCGCCCGTCGACGCGATCGCAACCGCCAAAACCGAAATTGATGCGCCGATGAACATCAAGACGCCAAATAAGCTTCTCACAACAATGAGATTGCATATGACTAGCATCACGCTTGCGAGCGAGGTATCATGAGATCAATAGTGGGTGTACCCCCAATTGATTCTCGAAGACGAGCCCTCATAGAGAGGCTTCCTCGATTGAAGTTTGGCGAGCCCTACAGGTTGCCATTTCCTTTGATTTTGACTCACAGGTTCGGCTGCTCGCCGAGGTTCGCCCCGCCTAGAGGAGACCTCATAAGCGGCTCATTGTTGGACGAGGTTCATCCTTTAAAGGGGACTCATGTTCCGGGCGAGGTTCGCCATTCAAACGAGGTTCGGCCATTCAAGGGGACCTCACGATGTAGCGAGGTTCGCCACTTGACGAGGCTCGCCTTTTGAGGGACCTCGCCAGAAGCAGGTTCGGGCCATGGGGCGCAGGTGCACGAGGTTCGCCACTCTGACTCTACAGACGCAGGTTCGCCGCTGACCAAAGTGCACGGGTTCGCCACTTCGACCTGGCACGAGGTTCGCCACTGGGCTAGGCTCAGCAGCAGAGTTTAATGCCTTGCAGAGACAGGTTCGCAATGGGCTTACCTTCGCCTTGTTTTGAATAAACCCTCGATGATGACGAGGTTCGCTTTTTTCTTCTGACGATAGCGGAATCCGGCCCAACGAGACCAAAGCTCGAGCACGCCTACGAAGCTTGTTCTCCTGCCGACGCGTCCGGCACGCTCGAGATGACCATTAGAAGGTCCGGTTCTCACAAAGTGCAGCGAGGTCGCCGTAAGCCAAACTCGCTAACATCATCCGGCGGACTTGGATTGCTTAACAACCCATTTCTAGCCCGGTTGACTTTTGGAGCCTCGCTTGAAAGACAAAGCATTGCATTCGAGGTTCACTGAGAGGATTCGCCAGGTTACGGGGTCAAGTCTCATACGACTCGACCGACACCTGGCGGTCTTCACCGGGCTAGATGCTCCGTGAGGGAGAGAAACTCCTCGCATTTCTACTCGACGACTCGATGACCAAGGTTTGAACCTTGGCTCCAACCGCAATCTTGTCTGATTACAGCCACCACCACCATATCTATCGAACTGTTCCACCGTGGTCGCCATCTTCCAGAAGTAAAAAGTTTTGTTTGATTGACTTTGAAAAAGAATTACAATCACACCCTCTCGACATGAGGAAGAGAAGATTGATTTGACTTCTTTGTACTGTTCTCAGCGGCGAAGAAGGTTTCACTCAATGCTCACGAGTTTCGCTCGCCGACGATCGTAATGTAGTTGATGATTGATGAAGAACTCGACTTCAATGCGAAGTGCTAGATTTTCTCACCGTCTAAAGTCTCATTTCCAATGGCTACCACCATTTATAGGCTTTTAGCATGTAACCGCATGCCGGAATTGTGGGAACGCTGGCTAACCGTACGGACTGGTATAACCGATGTCCACTACTTAGCCCACGGATTGTTGTGGCTTTCGGCCTTGGGTCCGCCACGCAGGGCGAAGCCGATAGATGACGAAGCGCTTCTTCCTTGGCCGGGTCAACCTTGATCGAATGACGGTTCGCTACTGGGCAAGCTTCGGTTGGTAACGAAGCCGGCCGCGCGGGCAAATCTCACCGGATGTGTTTATACATTTTGTTGACGGCGAAGCCGCATTATGTAACCTCAGACGTAATATCGAGGTTCATCACAGAAGCTAACCTTCAGATGAATATCGAGGTTTATCACGTAGCGAACCTCTGTTGTACGGGCGGGTTCACCGCCAGAGGCTAACCTCTTGAACGGGCGAGGTTCATCACCGTAGCGAACTCCTGCTGAATGGCGCAGGTTCATCTATAAAGCAACCTCTAATAAATGGCGCAGGTTCATTGTTATAAAGCAATCCCCTAAACGGGCGAAGTTCATCGCTACAGCGCAACCCTGTTGAATGGGCGGTTCATCAGCCGTAGCTAACCCTATGAAGGACAGACTCGCCGCTTAACCTCGCTCGAAGGAGAGCTTCACTACTGGGTGAACCCCGCTGAATAAAGAGTTTGCCACTTAACCTCACCGGCGGAGAGGCCAAACTTTGACGCCGGGACGAGCCTCGCCAAACTTCGATAATCGTAAGCGCAGCCTCGCCAAACTTAAGTGCTGGGCAGCCTCGTGTTAAAAATGAACTCCGCCCCACGCATAACCTCAGATTGAGGTTGAGCCTCGCTTTGACCGAAGCCCGCTTTGTAGTTTTAACAACTGTGCGCCGACCTACCGAGGATTTTTTTGACCTGCCTACAGGAGAGGTCATAGAATTCTAATCGATGTTGGACTAAAATAAAGGAAAGCAGATATCCTAATACTACTATATCTAACAGCTACACCAAAGTGAAAACAAACACTATGTGATAACCATCCATTGCATAAAAATCCATGTAGTTTTTCATATAGGTTGCTACCTCTCAATGTGAAAATTACCTAGATAATAAACATGTAGTCTCTTTTTCAGTACATAGAGCATCAATGAAAGGCAAAATTACCCTAAATAAACATGCGCGCAGCACAAAACTAGAAAGAACAGATCAGACTTTTTCTAAAATTTTGATTTTTTTGGGTGAAAATTTAATTTTACTACTTAAACAGCTATGTAAAATCAAGATCTAAAAAAAAGATGAAAAAATTAAAGAAAGTAAAAGAAAACAAGAGATTATACCTTTCAGTTGCTAGATTAATCCTCTGCTTGAGCAAAAAAAGATCTGCAGAACATGAGATGTATCCTAGAGATTGAGCGCAAAAGAAGTAGAAAGATCAGAAGCTCCCTTCAAATCCAACCAAAATCATAACAGATCTAACAAATCATCATTGTAGTCTAACAAAACCCTAAAAACACTTTCGATTCCATAATCAATTTGAGAAAATCAGTGAGAGACAAGCTAGGGTTTAGAGCTCTAATAGATAACCTGAGGCAATAATGAAAGAAGAGGGAGTGGTAGCAATTAGCTTTCCCTAATTTACTCCCGCCAAAACCCTCGCCTACCTCCG